>SNQJ01S0021624.1:37784-68137 GCA_010110895.2 Picea sitchensis | reverse complement strand
CCTTCTTGTTGGTATTTTCATCTTCTTTGTATGAAGTTTCACCCATCCATCCAATATGTGTTAAGTCTTTTGCCACTTGAGAGTTTATTAATATCTTCCTCAATGAGACAACTTCTTGTTCAAGTTTCTCACAATCTTCTTCTTTCTTCATCATTTGGACATTCCTTACTTCTCCTATTCTTATTTCTTCTTCGAGTAGAGTTTTCAAGGAAATGTTTTCTTCCCTTAGTTTCTCAAAGTATTCTAATTTTTTCTTCAAGCTTACAACTCTCTTTTCACAACTACCCAATTCACTTCTTATTTTTCTATGTATATCTTTGAGCTTGCTATTTTCAATCTCAACATGCTTCATTTTTTTAAGATTCTCATCTTCTTGTTGAATAATTTCTACTTCATGATTTTCTTCTTCTTTATTGGACTTTTCTTCTTCAGTGTCATATCTTTCAATCCTTGGATGAGGAAATTCAAATTCAACATTTCCCACTCCTTCATAATTAAAGCAAAAGAACTGACCTCTATTTGCTTCTTTGAAATCTGAGATGTTGTAATTTGCTTCAACTTCTTCTTCTTCTTCTTCTTCTTCTTCCACTTCTTCCCCTACATAAAGGTCTTATAGCTTGTCCCAAATCTCTTTTGATGATGCACATGATCCTACCTTGGATTTCACTGAATCTGTCAATCTATCAAGGATGGTATCTATTGCCAATTTATTGTTCCTTTTTGCTTCCTTCTGAGCTGTAGTCTTTAGTTTCTTCAAAGCATTGTATCCTGAAGCAACTGAGAACCAAACATATTCCCCAAGAGATTTCAAGTAAGTTTCCATTCTATTACTCCAGTATTCAAAATTGCTTCCATCAAATGGTGGCATCCCATTTGGAATTTTGTCTTCCATTTCTTCTTAGGATCTTCCTTCCAGTGGTTAAACTGCACTGAAGGTAACCCGCTCTGATACTAATTGTTCATACTGAGAGGGGGGTGAATCAGTATCAAGTAAAATTTAAAACATTTTTCAAATTATAATTAAACCATTCAATTATATCTAATGAGCAATGAACAATAGTATAATATTTACACCAATACACCACAATACACCATGCACAATATATGAGAAATAATCAATAGTTATTGTTCAAGGGAAGTAATGACTTCCAAAGGTATCTACAACTTCCAAATGTAAAGGGAGAGATAAAACTCCAAGAGGAATATACAGTCCTCCAATATCAAGAGAGATTTGAACTCTCCATCCTTTCCCCTTCCTTCCACCCAAGAATATATGAGAGATAATAAAACTTTACATTAAATCATCACCATCAGCCAACCATTACATAGAACTTGATAATGCTTCCTGAGACTTCTTCAATTTCTGCAATTCTTCAATTCTTGGAATAATCTGATCCTATAAATAATATTATTCAATTTATTCTCTGAAACTTCTCCAAGTTTCACTCATTGAATCGTCCCCAAAAATAAGTTATAGAGAGAATGGTAGACCTTGTTCAATTCTTGTTTATTTAGGAGACCAAACTTGTATAGAATGCCCCGCGCTCCATATTTAACATCCGATTTAGAAACTCTCACACAAGAAACTAAAGTCCATACTCTTTCCAATTAAATTTTTCCCACTTCATTTGGATTCTCTATGAAGAAGTTATGATTGTTTTACCCGAAACACCTGTTTATTGACTGGCTTCAAGGCTGGTCATAAATCCTATCTTGCACAGAGTGTATCTCCATAATTATAGAGAATCAAGAGATGAAAATTTTACCACAGGTACCTTGATATGTATTCTCAATACCATAGCAATTTCACCATTTGAATCATTCTAGAAAAACATTTATAGCGAAAATGGTAAGATGACCTGAAAATAACATACCTTAGAACACATCACCAAAAGACTTCATCCTCCCTTGAAATCTGGCCTTCTTTACTTCTGATTTCCTCTGAAATTTGACTTTTGTATGAAATGAATGTATAATGATATTTATTTATACCATTTATGTCACTTCCTTTTAACATTAGGGCCGACCTGACACTTTCTTATTTTGTAATTATTTTCTTTAATTATCTTCAGGGCCTATATGTACTTCCTTCTTCAATTTACTTTTTCATATTCAAAAATTCATTTCTCCTCAACCATGAGGATCCACATGACGTGCCACATACCACTAGAAACAATGTGATGTATACTATCCATTCATGGGTGTTTTATTTGAATGTGTATTGTCCTTCATGTGAAAATACCTTCATCAATCTTGCGGTCCAAAACCAATGACTAGGGTTGACATCAATGACAACAACCAATCTTCCAACATGAACTTACCGAGAAGTTGGGTCTTTGGAATGAAAAATTAACCCCCTATTATCCACATGCCAATGTCCAAGTTGAAAAAATCAACAAATTACTCACTTCTATGCTTCGACGGATGGTAGGAATTCATAAGTCAAATTGACACACAATGCTCTTCTCGACATTATGGGCCTATCAGACATTCGTTAAGTCTACCAAGGGGTTCACACCTTTCTAGTTAGTATACAGTATTGAAGCAATTTTTCTGATTGAATGTGAAATCCCATCATTGAAACTAACTGTCGAACTTCTCACTAACACCTCAGCTGAAGAGAAATGTCTTTTGTATTTGATGCAATTAGACGAAACTCATTGTGATGCTTCCTTAGTCATTGAAACTCAGAAAAAGAATGTCAAAGCTCAATATGACAAGCATGTCAAACCACGTGTATTTTCTAAAGGTGATCTAGTTCTCCTTTACGAACAAGATTGTGACTTACTATGGGCCGATAAATTCGAGCCCATGTGGCGGGGTCCTTATATTGTGAAATGAGTGTTGGAGAAAGGGGCTTATGAGCTGGTAGATTATGATGGAATTCCTTTGAGTGAACCTAGAAATGGGATTTACTTGAAGAAGTAATATGCTTAAAATCATTTTTGCATGAGTGTTGTGTATTTTTATTGTATCATACTCTTGTGTTATTTTTCATTTTTGGTTCCACCTTTCAGCTTATTACCTTGCATTGTACTTGGTTTCTAGATGTCGCTATCTTCACTAATCTATATCAGCTTTGTTGATGGTGCTAGTTGCAGTACTCAAAACTTAGCATCTGTTTCTTAGGAAATATATGCACCTATAGATGAATTGATCAGTCTACATTTTGTTTTCCTTAGTCGTGCAACTAACAATATCTCAGAATACAATGCAGTTGTCAAGTTTTTAACTGACACCGTTTCACTTGGAATCCGTCATCTTATTGTACGACTTGATTCAAAGTTAATAGTTCTACAGTTGAGTAATGTTTATTCCATTTGAAGTCCTAATTTGTTATGGGTATATTTATGAATTCACCTCTTGGAACGACATTTTGGTTATATTGAATATCAACATTTTTTACAAAAACAAGTAATCCGGTAGGAAATTTATATTTATAACGATAAAATTTTACAAAAAAAGTGTTTTGTCCGAAGACTAAAATATAAAAAATATGAAGCTCATGGCTTCATGTACAAAAAGCATCAAGAATGTTTCTCGTTGTAACAAGATATTGTCTATGCTACCCTATGGAGCAGTCGACGATAGATGAAAACACGCCCACTATGTGGCATTGGTAGTGCCTAGGAAGCTCATCCACCATGGCATCCATTAAACGACCATTTCAACAATTGGTAAGTTGTTTCTTCATGCTTTTTAGGACCCCCTCACACTAGTTGAAGACCCTGGGCTCCATAGATTTTATTTAATACTTAAAATCGAACCGCAAATCCATATGGGGAGTTTCACTCCCTTCCATATGAGTAATGGTGTAAAGGATAGTCTACAACAACAGATCCCACACATCCCTGATGGCTACCTTGCCACTGTGTTTCTCGGTACCTGGCACACAATGGTGGAGAACGTAGTAATCCATAGGTTCACCTCCACCCCTGCTGCCTGTAAGAGACACCCATGAACTAGGGAGAGACAAACCTGTCGATAAATATATATATTCTATATCTATTATGAGTGTGTGGACACCCATGCAAAATGCCTACACATTCACATCCTACATGCGAACCAAGTACCCCAGTAGTCTCAACTGGGCTCTCATGCCCTGAATCCTAAATAATTTTAGTAATGCACATTGCCTTAGAGACATAACTATCCCCAGGTCATTCCCAATGAAGTAATCCTCTTCTTCATTCTCTCTCTCACACCACTCCAACATCTTGACCAAGGAAATTCTGCTAAGGAACAATAAAATAAGATCAGAAACACAAAATTCTTTCATGGGGTTTTTTTCTAGTCAGGTTTATCTTTTTAAATTTTTGGTTCCGATCGTCGCAAGGTAGCGCATTCAAGCAGAGTGACATCATCACACCCTACCTATACAGTCACCTATGATGATCCTAGATCGTCACAGTTCATGATATAGGGCACCTGCGACGATCCCAATGCGCACACTGCCCCAAAAAATCAACTCAACACACAAAATTGACCAATAAAAACAAATTTTGAAACCATGAAAAGATGAAGGAGAAGAAGGTTACCTGTTTGATGGAGACGACTTGTGAAATGATCAACCACATGATCCACAATTGACAGTTGAAATTCAGGGAGAGAAAGGGCTTTGGAGCATTGTTTGGGTAAATTTGCAAATGAAATTGTAAAATGGTGTTTTTGGCCTATTTTATTGACTTTATCACTTTTTATTTGCAAAATTATATTATTTTTATATTTTATCCATGCCCTAAAGTCTTAACAACTTGGCAAGTGTTGACTTTTTCAAATTAAAATGTCTAGAGATGAGACGTCAAGGGTCCACCCCTTTTTGATTTGTTTTTGCATATTTTTCTTGTGTACAGATCCTTTTAGGGTTTTTTAGGAAAAACTTAGAGCAGAGTCTTAATTCTTTCTCATGCTCGTGAAACCATGAGAATGTAATCAAGTAGTCTTTTGTCATTTTTTCGAACTCATGTTGGAAATATGAAAAACGAAACCTATGGAGTATCCTTTAATCTCTTTTCAAGCTCCTTAAACATGAAAATATGGCCGAGCGACTTTGTTCTTTTCATGCTCGTAAAAGTATTTGAAGAAAACATATGATGATAGGTAGGTTGTCTCTTTTTCAGTCTCATCAGACTAAATTATGAAAAAGGACCTGATGGAGTTCTCTTTAAGTGTTTTTGAGACTCTAAAATTGAAAACCCCCTGAGTTTTCTTTCCTTGGACTCATTAAACAAACATAGAAAGACCCATATGGGATTGAGCCACTCCTGCTTAGGGTTTGTTAAACATACTCTGAGGGACTCATATGAAGGATGATATTACATCTAAAAACATATGTTATCCTCCTCAAGCTTGTGTAAAAATAAATAGGTACTCGCTATAAATGGTGGGGGAAAATTGGGAAGGAAATGTGTCTATGTATTTTTGTTAGTGGCAGTAATAGTCGCTCTTGAACATGACATCGCCCTTCCTCATTGTATATGGGCTGGGAAATCCATTTATCTCTCATTTGACCATCCAAAAGTTCATATGTTGGGTCCTCCTTTAGTCAATGCTTCCAAGACAACTATCATGTTGTTCATATGTTCAAGAGAAGTCCAACCTAAACAAGCCTTCTAACGAGTTGGCCATCTGCAGTTATAAATGTTTTACCATGTCAACCTTACCTGAGTTAGTTCCAAATCACTTCATACTATAATATACCTTAAATATGTTGCATGTTTCATGTCATTTATGGGGGATACGTCAACGCCCTCCTATGATGAGTCTTTTCCTGTCGAATTCAACTCATTATCTGGGAACAAGACTTAGAAATCATTTAGTACCTTAGAGCCTGCATGCCTCAATGGCAGGTTTCTTCGCTTTCAACAATGGGTTCACATCATTGACCCCTAATTGGAATATTGCATCAAGTGTTCGACTTCAACTCATTTATTTACATTCATTGGATTGTACTAGGGTACTTTGGGAGTCATTGACATCAATGGTGATTTCCGTCGCACTTGTTAATGGTTTTCGTTAATGACCGGTAAACAAGTGGTTTCTACCATGTTCGACCTTAATGCCTGTAATCACATGGCTAGATTCATACTTAGAGATGATGGAAATGAATACCCCAGATCTTATCATTTTGGTCCAGGTTACGATGAAGTATTCATGAATTTTTATTGACACATAGATCCACTATGTATATCTCGTGGCTATGTTCGAATTTGAATTCTTTTAGAGCATAGATCCAAAGTGTATTCCTGGTGGCTATGACGAATCATGATGACATGGATACACAATGTATGTTTAGTGGCCATAAATAACTTGACACTTATTATTAGAGTCACTTGTAGTCTGAGAATGGGAATGCCTACCTCAGAAAATGGTATATTATTGACAAGGTAAAAATATGATTCCCAATTGTTTGGTGTCACTCTACACTCTATCACTCATTTGTCAACCCAGGGCTTATTGTGCTTACGAGGCACTCTGGTGCAATCTGCACAGAAAGGAGAAATAGCCTATTGTATCTATGATTACGAAAGCAACAAGTCACAAAGCTCTGATCCTTTTAGTCTTCTGGTGGTATCTCTGAAAACTAAGCTCTCTGAAAATATCATAAACTCAATCTTTGAATGTTCACTTGATCGAGATTCACGAGAATTGTGATTCTGTAGCAACTGTGCGTATGTGTAAGAGGAAATTCTAACGGTCTATAAAAACTCAAAAAATACGATGCTGTAATAAAAAAGATAAAATGCTTAATGATCCTTGTCCTCAGCTCTGTAGATGATGCCAAAGTTTATTATGATGGTAAATTCTTTCACCTAGGTTCTATTATACATGCCCAGATTGATCTATACATACCTAAAGTTTAACCATAAGGTGTTAGGATAACAATAGGTCTGATTTTAGATGTTGGCTAGAATCTATTCACCCTAACAATATCTAACTGTCACTATTCAACAAATATTTAGGGCCATTAAGAAGCACATAATCATTATTCAACAAACTGTAAAATAAATATTAGAAACTAACAATCTGATCAACATATATATATCTAATTATCATGCATGAGTTAACTAACAACAAAGGATATGAAAAAAAAAGAAATAATACGGATTGTACCTATGAGTGGGCCCTTGCTCACAGTACTCTCGTATTCACACTTCACTACCCATCAATGGGAAAATGATCACACACACACATCAATATATATATATATATATATATATATATATATCAGAAATTTAGAACTCAAGACACAATATATATATATATATATATATATATATATCAGAAATTTAGAACTCAAGACAGTATTCGCTCAACTCAATGTATGATATGTCTCATATGCTAATACACTCTAACTCTTTGCTCAACCAAGCATACAAATATATAAAAAACACTTGGCTAAAGATAGCTCTGTGTAGAGCACCAATCCCCTAGATTCTAGGAAATACTATTGAAACAAATTGATGCTTAATGCCTCCACGTGTCCACTGGCTGTTCACGTCCTAGATGCACTGGGTGGACTATTATGTTTATTCTTGTTTTGGATTTATCATGTGCGTTGAAGTGAATATGTTGAGCATCTTATTTACTGCTCATGGTTATGCAACCTTCACGCTAATAACCATCAGCCCTACCACTTGTCCACATGTAGGTTGTCCATTCAAGGCATGTCGTACTATGTAGGTGCTGATGTGTGTATGCAAGAATAGACTGTGGCTGTGTGCTGGAAATATATCTTCTTAAAATATCCTCTTTACATATCTCCATAATTTTCCTTGCATCGATACACATCTATATATGATCTAGAACCTTGCATTATGTAGCTAGAACCTGGGGCCTTGCATTCTGTAGCTATAGTTAATGTTTATTGAAAACCATACATATTTAATAATTCAAATAATTTCTAAAGTTCACTCTAATTCTAATTTACGAACAAAAATCAAGAATATTATGTGGCAATAATAGTACCTATGATAAAGGTGGAACTTTATAAAGATAAGTATGTGGAAAACATAAAAGAAGGGCAAAATGTATGTATATTTATAGGAGATAGGGAACAAAAAGATGCCAAAATAGGGGTTCATCATCTCCCCCTTGCCGATCTGGTTGCATGTCCTCATGCAACCTATTCCTCCTCCGCTATGCCTGCATGAACTTCCCCCCAGCCATAAGTTGGGTGTCCAAACTCACCTGTGTTATAATATACAAGGGCCCTCTCCATCTGTAACCACTAAAGCTGTTCCTGTTCCTCATCCCATGCAGTAGTGGCTTTGTAGAACCTGCCGGGGCACCAAATAATAGGAAAGTGGAACCTTAGTCTAAGCCATCGACTGCCATACCTGAGTAAGGATTTAGCATAAAATGAAGCCCGATTGACTGCCAAACCAAAATATGGATATCCTATGGGGTTCTAGTCCTTTATATATTTAGGAAGAACTTCTCAAATATCATGAGAGATTAACAGTGCCTCAACTGAATGTTCCCTAGATACCTGCATGAATTCTGCTATGGAAAATCACTGATGCGGACGAATGGTGACTACATCTCCTGTGTCTTCCCTCAACCTCTGTAGATCTTCTTTCATAACATGAGGCAATGGATACTCATCCCTCACATTGAGGCTTTCCTCAACCTCCATCCTCCTATAGAATTCTGCATCCTTCTTCCACTGTGATAGACCAAGGATGTGAGAGGTAAATTCCCTCAACTGAACATCTCCAACTCTAGGGTTAGGATTCCAGCGGGCATTGTTAGGGAGAATGAAGTTATAAATATATAACTCACATAGCAAGTTTTGATCTTTCATTTCTGCAGAGACATAAATACTAACAAAATCATCTGGTTGATTTATCTCGTGAGGTTGTCTTGCTGCCAACTATTTTAGTCGAAAGGTTGCCCACCGATCATACAAATAAAGAGGATAAGACTTTGGTGGCTCCCTACTAAAAATGCCTTCAAAATCAATTTCAGTAGACTGTTGTACCAACTTCTTTGTACCTCTATTTGTTGTTTATATTGTTTAATCTTTTCTATCCATTTTTGTTCTTGTTGCAGATACATAGAGCACCATCTTGTCTTAAGCCTTTCAATGAATTGTCTGTGGGATTCTTTATTGATGATCTCTAAGTCAAAGAGCTCATCCTTGTTTCTCCACTGGGGAAGGTTGGGTTTCAATTGCATAAAATCATGAGTGTTGGTGATGATATCATCCAGGAAGGTATTAAACATTTGTTGAGCTTCCTCTGCATGGATCTTAGCACAACTTTCCACTCTTTCTTCTGATACATCTTCCCCTTGTATATCCTCCATCAAGTCTGCTGCAATGTTTGGAATTTTGTGATATTTCAATTTTCTTTTGAGTTTCTTGTTCTGTAGCAACAATCTTCGATTTTGTTTGAGTAAAGCTTGGTAGCTAGGGCTACAGAACCGGAAAGGCTTGGGTTCAATATGGCTCTTTCCCTTTTTCTTCTTCCTACCATGTTCCTTATTCCCAGGGATGAAGTGTGAAGTGGCTTCCATGTCTTGTGACTGATCTATCATTTCGATCGAGGAAGGGGAAATGTCACACCCTATCCAATTCTTCTCTATATCTAAAAATGGGGGTTCTACCCCTTCCGGTTCAGCCTCAATATCTATCATCACCTCATATTGTTCTTTTCCTGTTTCTGAATCTTCAATAAGTTGTACATCTGATGTTTCCTGTTCATACCCTGTATCTTCTGTCTCAACAATGATCGGGCTTAAGACTTTCCGAGAAATTCTCGTTGATTTCCTGCACCCTCTAGTGACCTTCTCGGTCCTCTTTTTAGGTGGTAAAGTTCTCATCTTGGGCTTAGACAATGCTGAACCCATGAAAGTGTCCCAAGAAATCCCTAGTCTATTCAGTTCTTTACTTATAATCATCATGATGAGACCTCGATGATATAAAGCAGTTTCGGGGTTTTGTTGTTTTCTTAAAAACTCAGCCATCTTAGATAAACTTTTGTGTAAGAAGTAAGGCATGTTGAGTGGTTTGTATCCTTTCAAATGTAACAGGATTCTGATATGATAATGATGAACCAAATTATATCTTCCTTCATAGGTGACAAATTTCTGTAGATGAAATACCACCTCATCCCAAGGAGAGCTTAGTGCATCCCTGGCTATCCCTCTTCTCAAATCCAGAAGTGGAGAAGGTGCCTTAAGGAATGGGATCCAACTTTTAGGGGCCATATTAAAATTCTTATACCATCTCTCTCCTTGCAATGGAAACCGTGTAACTCTGCTTAAGGATTCTTCAGACACAAAAATATCCAACCTTCTCACAGTGGCTTGGCTGCGATCAAAACTCCGGGCAAATTCCATAGTGAGATCGAGGTCAAACCCCTAGAATTTTTCTAAGAATTGGAGCCATCCAGCCTATTCAAATATCTACATCAATGCTGGGTGTTTTCTAATACTGTCTACATTATTGGGCTCATTTCGATTTACTACCCCTCCCATTTTCAAAGAAGAACAATCTGTTCAGAAAGGAAAATGCTACAAAATGAGGGATGGATGCCTTCTTACCTCAGAATCACGTTATAGTGTATTAACACAACCCTTGTCGATTTGTATTGAGCTTCTGGACAGACTCATTATAAAAAAAAGCTTATTCTTTCATCCTTTTATAAACAAGAGCTGACTCTGCCTGCAACATTCACGAATGATCTAGCCTGATTCAGTCAGCACCCAATGGAGCGACCTTTGATCGGGAGCCAATGCGAACCCAACTCTGTTCAGAAGTAACCCCGCTATCACCCTATGTGCGTGTCTCACCTGTGTAGCTGCACACTATGCTCGGGGAGCTAACTCAATTTTATGCTATATAACCACTGTAGTATAGCCCGACTTTGCTATATAAGCATTGTAAGAACCCGATTCTGCTATGTAATAACTCGACTCTTGCAAATACTATTCTATATTTGCTTTGTGGTAGATCTCGATTCTGCTCCTCGTATGGTGGTTAAGGACTAAATAGGAAATAAATTTATCAAGCCAAGGAGTGAGGATTGTGGCGGTACATTGGCATGTGTTATGATAGGTGATGTATCTGGGGAGCTGTTGATGCCAAGCATCCCGTTTCAAAAAGGGTATGGTCTGTTTGAAATCATGATTGTGTGCATATGGAGGGAAATAAATCGTCGGTTATGGAAATGATCGCTACTTAATGGATATCGGTGGTGATGATTATATGCTACGTAATGGAAAAAATTAAAGATAGTCAAAGTATGGATGGCGGGTATAATAGTCAAGTGTGTAGCTGCCAAGGGTGAGTAAATTTGGTGATGTGGTTAGGCAGGGTTATTAGGCATCATGTATCACTTTATTATGTAGCATAGCTAGATAGGGTTTGTATGGGTAGTGGATAGTTCATAGAGGTAAGGCTTAGTGAAATATGGAGTTAGTGGTATTATTACTTGCCAATTAATCTCTCAATTTTTAATTCATAAAAGAGAAAAAGAATGAGTTTTTAGAAAAACCTGAACCAATTAGTTGAGGGAGTGAAAGCGCTCCTGGTTGTCTTGTTGACTTCTATTTCTCATGACATGCCCCTTCGTAACCCTACAGGATCAATGTATTATTTGTAGTTTGACCATATCTTTGTAATCTTAAGAAAATGAAAAATGCAGACTTCATCACCTGAGATAGAATATTATTTATATATATATTTTTTTTTTTTATTCATTTTTTTTTTTTTAACAAACCTTGTCTATCAGTGATCTAGTTTTCAAACAAGATTTTGTTCTGTTATGCCTCGAGGGGTTTTCACAACCGATTTTTTTTTTTTTTTAACCAAGTGATATTGGCCATAAATTGGTTTTCCAATGTCATTAGTGCCGACAACGCCTGAGACCAGGTTTTCACTGTCAGATCTTTATTATCTTTTTTAGGTTAATCAATGTAGAAATAGATTACGAAACAACAAACACAGGTGGCGATGCCACTGTGCCCATTATATTGAGATCAATATGTTTTACTACTTCCCGATTGAATTCCTCCTTGGTCTTAGGCTTCTGATATAGCCTCAGTCGATGGCCATTTTCCATGAGTGATGTCCTTGCTTCGTCAATAGTACAGAGTTTAATAGAGCCATTCTCATAGACTGTATCTACCTCGTATGGTCCAAGCCATCGAGTGTGGAACTTGCCTTTAAAATCCTTATACCGTGAATCAAACAGGAGGGCCCAATCCCCCACTTTAAATTTCTTTTCCTTGATGAATTCATCGTGCCATTTAGCTCTCTGTTGTTGAACTAGAGTAGTTTTATGTATTGTAGCTTGGAGAATCTCATCAATCTCATTAATATGCTCAAGCCTATGCTGTTGGGCTTCTGAGAGATCCAAACCCACTTGTAGTGAAATTCTCAGTGTTTTGATCTCAAACTCGATGGGGAGAACCACATGCTTTCCATATACTAATTCATAAGGAGTAAAACCTGTGGTGTTCCTCCAGGTGGTTCTATAGGCCCATAAGGCCTTTGGGAGCCTGTCAACCCAATCTTTATGATGATGCTGGACTGTTTTAGTCATAATATCTTCTAACACTCGGTTTGTGACTTCTACCTGGCCATTTTCCTGAGGATGGTACGGAATTAACATCCGGTGTTTAATTTTGAATTGCTCGATGATGGAATCGATGAGTCGTGAAGTAAACTGGGCTCCTTGATCAGTGACGATCTCCCAGGGAACCCCAAAGCGGACAAATATATCTTCGTATAAGAAGTTAGCTACTGCATCCTCTGTGGCCTTTGGAAGTTCTTTGGCTTCGATCCATTTGGTTACGTAGTCTGTACATACTAGAATGTGCACCTTCTGCCTTGATGGTGGGTTAATAGGTCCCACAAAATCTAGGGCCCACTTCTCGAAGGGTTCTATTTGAAGCTGAGGCTGAAGTGGCATCTCATCTAACTTCACTGGTTGTCCCATTCTTTGACACTTGTTATAACTCCTGACGTACTACTTGGCGTCTCTAAATATGGTTGGCCAATAATACCCCAGATGTAGTACTTTATTTGTAGTTCTTTTATTTGTGAAGTGACCTCCAAAAGGTTCATCATGGCATGCTTTTAAAATTTCATACATCTCGTCCTCTCAAACACAACATCGTATAATATGATCGTGTTCGATACGGAAGATATATCCTTCGATCTAGGAATATGTTGCACTCTGTCGGATAACCCTTTGATGTTCTTTTGGGGAGAGATGTTGCGGGAGTCTACCTGTAGCCAAGTAGTTAGCGACATCTGCAGACCAAGGTGTGTTAGTATATAAGGAAAATAAATGTTCATCGGGGAAGTTATCTTCCACTGGAATGGTTTCTCCTTCGTTGGTGAGTTGAGAGAGAAAGTCAGCGATGACATTTTCCTTCCCTGGTCTATCAATGATTGAAATGTCGAACTCTTGGAGTAAGAGAAACCACCTGGTTACTCTGCCATTGGTGATGGATTTTTTCATAAGATAACGAATGGCGGAGTGATCAGTATGTACGAAGACTGAATAACTTGTGATATAATGAAGAAATTTGTTAATAGCATATACGATAGCAAGGAATTCTTTTTCGGTTACGGTATAGTTCTTTTCAGTAGGGGTAAGGTTTTTACTGACGTAGTAGATAGAATACGGACGTTGTTCCTCTTTTTTTCCGAGAACAACTCCAATGGTCATATCTGAAGCATCTGTAGATATATGAAACGGTATGGTCCAGTTGAGGCCATGCAAAATAGGTGCAATGGATAACCTTTATTTTAAGGTTTCAAAGGCAGTCTGACATTGATCATTCCAGGAAAATTCCATAGCTTTTGTGAGTAAGGAAAACAGGGGAGATGCTATCTTTGTAAAATTTTCGATGAATCTTCGATAATATCATGCGTGTCCTAAAAAACTATGGACGTCTTTTTGAGTAGTAGGAATTGGAAGGTCACAAATGACTTTGATCTTAGCAGGATCTACCTGGATCCTTGTAGGTGATATGTGGTGTCATAGAACAACCCCCTTAGTACAAAGCATATGGAATTTCTCATGGCTAATAGAGAGGTTGGTTTCTTGGCATCTGATCAAGACCTTTTCTAAATTTTCTATAGCTTCTTGAAAGTTATCTCCATACACAGTAAAATCATCCATATAGATTTCTACACAATCGTTGGTCAAATATGAGAATATCCCTAAGACAACCCTCTGAAATGTAGCAGGAGCGTTACATAGTCCAAATGGAAGTACTCGGTAAGCATAGGTTCCCCATGGGCATGCAAAAGTGGTCTTCTCTTGATCCTTAGGGTGATCTATATATGATTATATCCACTAAACCCATCAAGAAAAGAGAAGTACTTTTTCCCTGCCAAGGTATCTAAGACTTGATCAATGAATGATAATGGGAATTAATCCTTCAAAGTGGCCTTATTCAAATCATTGTAGTCAAAAAAAATATGCCACTTGCCATTCTTCTTCTTCACAATAACCAGGGGAGAAACCCATTTTCTATCGGAGATTGGGTAAATGAAATTTACGTCAAGAAGCTTCTGGAGCTCCCTCTTGACTATGTCCTTCAGAGAAGAGTTCATCCTCCACTGAGGTTGTTGAATAGGTTGGGAATCCTCCTTAATATATATGTGATGGGTACATAGCATAGGGTAGATCCCTTTCATGTCAGTATAGTCCCAAGCGAAGGCAGAACTATGTTTTCTTAGTATTTCTATGAGTTTCTTTTGTTGACAAGAATCTAGCTTAGCATTGATATTCAAGGTCTTTCCTGGGTGGATTTCAATAGCTAAGATTTGGTTTCCAAGGGTAGCCTCTATGGGAACCAATTCATCTAATATTTGTGTTGGTTCAATTGGCGAATAGACTTCCTGGAACTTTTCTCCAAGGATATGCTCCAAGGTTGGATGACTGGCTATGTGAGGATGTGCTAAATATGTACAGAACAAATCATCTTCAGTAGCTTGTTTAAACGTTGATGCTTGGTCAAGGGTTAACAGAGGCTGTGCAGGTTCTTCATCGCTATCCTCAGCCCAAGGAGAATTATATAGGTCAGGGGAAGGTTTAGCAGGAGGGTAGAGGGTCAAATCTTTAGTGGAGTTTCCATGGGAGATGGTCATATTACCTGATCTGCAACCGATATATGCGTCAATAGTGGCCAACCATGGTCTCCCCAGAATCAATGGATATCCCCTTAAGTTGGCCTTTGGTTGTAGGACCATAAAGTCAGCTGGATATTCCCACGAGTCTACAGAAACAATTACATCTTCCAGCATCCCTTCAGGTTTTACTGTAGATCTATCTGCTAAATGAAGGACTGTAGGGGTTGGTCGAAGACCAGGCAGCTGAAGTTTCTCCATGGATAGGGAGCAAGTGGTTCCAGAGTTTGTGTAGACTCAGAGGGATCCCGAACTCAAAGGATTCAGTGGATTCAGAGGGATTCTAACTTCATAGGGATTCAGTGGATTCAGAGGGAGTCCGCCTTAAGAGGGATTCATGAGACTTAGAGGGAGTCTGACTTCATAGGGAGTCATGAGCCTCAGAGGGAGGGTCATCCATTTAGAGGGATACAACCTTTAGGTCTATATGCTAGAGAGGAATCTTCCCAGATGGTCAAGAGGGTGTCATGGGTTGAGATGGCTAGGCAGGATGCTAAGGAGTAGGAGGCTTCTAGGAGAAAGGTGTCTTCTAGGGAGGGATCTTTCCAAAAAAAATGATTTTCTTCTGTGACCAAGGGTTTATCAAGTTAGGAGGATTCAAGAGTAGGTTTGCTTCAGTGATAGAGGGGGCAACCAATCAGGTGGTTTGGAGAGTAGTTTTGGTAGCATATCCAGTGATTGTGGAGTGTGGCAAGAATACCTCCCTCGCTAAGAGGGAGTGTTTATTTTTTGTATGTTTGGACATGTATTCTCACATGGATCTAGGTGTTGGGCATGTGGGAATCATAGTGGGAACCACATCACACTTTTGGTTTGGTGAAAACCCCTTTGAAATGAAGTCGATATTCATGGGTTTGGTGATTGTCTTTGTGGGTTTGTGTTGGGGCTTCACACCCACAAGAAAGTCTAATTTGATGTTGACTTGTGGAGGGGCTTCTATGATGAACCCTAAGGATCATATACAAAGGAGAGATATGAGTGAAGACATGATGGAGTTGACATAAGTGAGTCTACACTTGTGCCAAGGAGATTGGTGATTTTAGCAAGTGAATGTTTGCAACTATGGAAAATATGGCCTAGGGTTGATGTCTCTCTATTTTTTGTTCTTGGCAAGGAAAAACACATCGCACGTGTGTTCTTGGAAAGGAAAAACAAATCACACAAAAGTGTATGTGGGTTGTAGTGGGAATAATTGTGTGTGTACATGGGTTGTAGTGGGCATAGTCGTGTATGTACATGGGTTTCAAGAAGGTGAATCACGTATGCATGTGGGTTGCAGTGGGAATAGTTGTGTATGTACATGAGTTTCAATAAGGCCAATTGTGTACATCCATAAAATGTTTCTAGGCAGTAGTAGGTCCCGTATAGGATGATGTCAGAAAAAATACTGGTAACATCAGTAGGCCGTATAGGTGGTCTGCAACATATTTGTGGGAAGAATAAATTTCCAAGGATTTTCTGAGGTTTGGTTTTCTGATTTTTCTGGTTATTGGAGGAGAAGGTTGTCCTTGGATTTTGGTGGATTTGTCTTGGCTAGGAGGGATGGTTTTTTCCCTCAGGATTTATGAAATTAACAAGGTTACATAAATTTTTTTTTATGTCTCGTATGTGTATTGATGATTCATCTCTGATCTTGTTGTTTCTGCTACATATATTTTCAGTCAATTATTTTTAGTGTAAAATTGTCCAATTATCACAATTAGGGTTTACTGTTAGTTCACTGGGAAGCAATTTTCAGATATGAAAATTAGTCACATAGAGTTTCATGTGAAAATTGACAAAGGATTTATACTTTGTTGTACCAACAAGCCCAATAATGGAAAAAAGGTCTATACCATCCCTTACATATACCCACTCAACCTTGGGAAATCATTTCCATGGATTTTTTTGGAGGTTTACCAACAACAAGGAAGGGAAATGACTATCTTTTTGTGGTAGTTGAGAGGTTAAAAAATAAGTGCATTCTTATGCCTAGTAAAAATACCATCAAAGGATAAGAAGAAACAAACATGTTCTTTGAACAGGTCTGGGTACACTTTAGGATACCAAGGAGTATCATCTCAAACATGGATACCAAATTTCTCAGTGCCTTTTTGATCCGGATTTATGAGAAGAATGAAATGAATAATAGACTAAATACAATAACACAAAGATATGGAGAAAAACAACAAATATCCAGTCAACAATAAATTCTATTGAAGAAATAAAATAGGCTGAAACTATAAAACTACAGAACTGAAAACAACTTGCTTGAATGGTGTTAGCTATGTTTGAGAAGAGATGTGGATGCTACACTCATCCATATGAGTATAATGACTAAAATTAGACTCCAGAGTCCTTTTTAACATTACTCATGAATGCCAAAATGATAGACATCCAAAAACCTAACCCTAGGAGATGAAACACCAAAAGTTATGTGGGCCCCAATGGGTAAGTTGGTACCTCAAATTCCTAGGGTTGTAACACTTGCATAGGACCTCCGTTTTATGTGTGTGATAGCTCATTGGAAAGGTCTTCTCGATAAATACACATTATGTCATCAATATGAGACTATGTCTATAGTTTGGCTGGGGAAAGCCAAAAAAACATTGTTTAGGGCCCCAGAACGACCCTAGAAGTACAAAAAGATGTGTTGACATGAAAGCTTCCAAAATAAGCTAGTTGGATTAGGTGGGTGGCCACCAGTCTCCACCTGGAATATGTGTAGGGATTCAAACAACCCATAAAGTGTATAACCCACAATTACAAATAACTACAAAAGAATGTGTTGAACTCAAACCTATCAAGATGAGCGAGTTGGAATAGGTAGGTGGCCACCAATATCCACTTGGATCAGTCCTTCCCCCTTAGGAAGAAATGATCTCCATTGCATTGATTCCCCCCATCGGGTGAGGAAAATTCTTCTAAATTTGGCCCTGGGTGAGCCACTTTCCTTGGTGTAGGAGTTGCCCTGCCTTGACAACCTGATAAAGATGGATCCTCTGCTAGCAAGTACCCTTGACCTTTGTGTCCACTATTTGATCAGTGAATGCTTGTTCCATGTAGTCAGGGTTGAGATATATTGGTGTCATCTATTCTATGATCTGTGAGGTTTCCAATAATGGTGGAAAATATTCCCGAAGGAGGTCCACATTGAACACTAGGTGCAAGCCAATGAAGGGTGGAGTGTTGATCTAAAAATAATTTCTACCCACAACCTTGGTGATAGTGTAAGGCCCATAGAGAAGTGGGTGGAGCTTCTGATGGGGCCCTATAAGGAACTCTTTCTGCAAATGTAACCAAACCTTATCTCCCACCTGAAACTGGTGCGGTACCCGTCATTGATTATGGTGTTGCTTGTACTTACCATTGGATTTCTGTAAACTATCATGGACCTATTGGTGGATGTGATGAATCTGTTCAATGAACCTGGTGGGTTTGTTGGCCTTAGACTGAACATGGGACGATTCTTCATGTGTGGTTGCAAGAGGTAGTGCAACATAAATGGTACCCAATGCTTGGAATCCAAACCCCACCTGAAATGGGCTATGGTTGGTGGAGCTATGGAGAGCCTTGTTGTAGTTGTGTTGAACATAGGGAAGAATCTCATCCCATGTATGTGGATTCTTAGAGTTGTACATGCACAGGATGTGCACAATCATCCAATTGACGACCTCTGTTTGGCCATCGATTTGGGGGTGGAAAGTAGTGGATTTAGTGAGCTTGGTGTCCCAAAGTGACCAAAGACTCAACCAAAATGTATTGAGGAAGCTGCTATCCCAATCAAAGATGATGTTCTGTGGTATCCCAAAATGGACCCACACTCATTCAAAAAAGACCTTGGCAGTATTTGCCACTGTGATTCTCTTCTTGCAGACTCTGAGAATGGCCATCCTCAAAAACCAATCAACTACCACAAATAAACAATCATTTCCTTTCTTGGTGGATGGAAGGCTAGACATGTAATCCATCGAGATGGATTCCCAAGGCCTCTCGAGATTAGTAAGAGGGGTGGATAAGCCTTACTTCTTTATGTTTGTCTTGGAAATGGCACACGAAGTGAAAGATCTGATATACTTGTTGACATCCTATCGAAGTTTTGGCCAATAAAAATGTTTCTGTAGAACAACCACAGTTTTCTCCATGCTAAAATGTCCTTCCATCCGATTGCAGTGAGCCTCCCAAATAAAATTTCCATGCTCACTTGAAGGAATACAGAGATGGCCCAGATGTCATAAAAATCCATACCGAATGTGAAAATCGGTGAAATTCACGCATGTACCCAAGAGATGATAGGTGGTGGCGAAGTCTAGATCTTGCTGATAAAGTTGGAGCCATTCAAATGCCTCATGCCCACAGAAATGGAGAATCATGGTGGGTGAAGCCACGAGAGGTTGACTAAGGAAGTCATCAACACAATTTTTTCTCCCTATCTTATACTTGATGTTGAGATGGAACTGCTGCAGGTACGTGGACCACTTTTGATGGCGGTCATTCTGCAAC
Source organism: Picea sitchensis (assembly GCA_010110895.2). NCBI lineage: Eukaryota > Viridiplantae > Streptophyta > Pinopsida > Pinales > Pinaceae > Picea > Picea sitchensis. The sequence goes on along the minus strand of SNQJ01S0021624.1, from coordinate 48,501 downwards.
TTCCCCTATGTATGTATAAATTGAATAGGATTGTGATCAATGTGGATGATTATCTCCTTTCCCATAATGTAATGTTTCCATTGAAGACATACTTGTACAATGGAATACATTTCCTTATCATAGGTGGGGCATTTATGGATAGTATCTGAGAGTGTCTCACTATGGTATGTTATCAGATGACCATGCCGAGTGAGAAATGTGCCTACATAATAGTTAGATGCATCAGTCTCAATCTCAAAAGGTTGTTGCAGATCATGTAAGGAGAGTACTGGAGTTGAGCATAGGTGATGATTCAAATCATCAAGTGTTTGTTGTTGTTCTTTTCCCCATGCAAAATTTTCCCTGCCACCACCCTTGGTCACTTGGCTAAGGTCCCATGAAATATGGGAGAATCCCAACACAAACCATGGGGAGAAGTTGGCAAGTCCCAAGAAACTCTGAAGCTCAGTGAGTGTGGTCGGGGTTGGCCAGTCACAGATGACTTGGATCTTAGCTGGATCAACATGTACCCAATGCTCATCAACAATGTACCCCAAGTATTGGACCTTGTTCATGCTAAAGGAAATTTTTTCCAAGTTGGCATATAGCTTGTGCTACCGTAGAGTGCTCAAAACCTGTTGAATATGTTGCATGTGCTCCTCCCAAGTTCTACTGAAGATGATGATGTCATCCAAATGTACCACCACAAAAGAGTTGGTGAAGGGTCTCAATACATCATCCATCAACATCATGAAAGTGGTTAGTGCTTTAATCCAAAGGGAAAGACAAACCATTCTAAGAGACCTTCTTTAGATTTGAAATTTCTCTTCCATACATCATTTGGTTCGATGGGAACTTGGTGGTAGCCAGACTTTAGGTGAATATTGATGAATACATTTCCCCCCTTGATTTGGTCAAGAAGGTCATCAATTCTGGGAATTGGGTACCAGTTCCTGACTCTGATTTTGTTTAATGATCTTTAATCAATGAAGATCTTCTAGGTCACATCTTTCTTCTACACCAGTACAATCAGGCTTCTGCAAGGGGAGGCATTGGGTTTGATGTGCCCCTTTTGAAGTAGTTCTTGTATATGACACTTGATTTCATCATTTTCCATCAACAAGCGACGATAGACTAGTCCATTAGGTAGAGGTGCACCAAGGGTTAGATCAATTGGATTCTTGACTTGGCAGTGCATGAGTACCCCAGTGGGTGAGGAGAAGATGTCTCTGTACTGTTCCACAATCTCGTCTACTTGCTTATATTGCAAAGAGAGGTTGCGTGTAGAGGCCACAAATGTGGTAGTGTCCTTCTTTTTAATGTGAGCCCATATAAAAAATAAGATGAACTTCCTGGTCTGTGAAATGACCTTACTGCATTTCTTAGTAGAGATTAAAGAAATAACGGTAGGCGACAGTACCTCTGGTATCTTGTACAATTGTCTACCCAAAGTAAAAATAACATTGTGTTGACGGGCAAAAATGAACACTCATCAACTGGAGGAGTGGATCCGGTTCGGGGTTGTCTAAATAACCCAATCCATTTGGGATGATCCACCCCGATGGGTTTAGCGGCTTTGTTGGCCGATACAAGTCCTAAGAAAACGAAAGAAAACTAAACTAAAGGAACTAATCTAAATGAAAACAACAATTAAAGCAAACTATAAACAGATCTGAAATATATATATACAATTTACTGTCTAATGTTATACAACAGTAATTCTATAAAATTTAATGTTCAGTTATCAACATAATTAGATTTCAACTACAATGTACAGTATTTACAGATTACAGATTTTAAATCAAAAACCTGCAAAAATCATTTGTGAGCTATCCTATGACAACAAAGCTATTATTTTTGGATTTTTATAATTTTAATGAAACAAAAATAAAATGACAATTATCAAAGATAAACAATTAACATAACAATCTGTACTATAAAACTAAACTATACATCTATCCAAACTACTGAGAATTATCTAATTTATTAACTATTGAATTGCAAATAACGAACTAACCTGAAGTAACACTTCCTATTTGTCATGTGCACAATATTCGATTCAACTGATCGGTGGGAGAAAACCTGCACCAGACTCTCCACAATATTCTCGTAAATAAGAAGCAACAATGCTCTTTGAATATAAATGACAGAACAAACAAGACATAAAACGACAACAGTCTTATAATTTACAAATCATCACAATTAGATAAATCCTTGTGTGAAGATCTGTACAAAACAGTTTATTTGATCAAAAAAGATAAACCTTTACTCATCGAATTGAAACAGAGTGATTGTTGTGTTAAAAATGAGATACATAAGATATGGACAGATTTTAAATCACGACGCATTAACCTGTAATAATTCTTTGATAGCTAAAGTAGTCAATGACTTAATCACAAATTAGAATGCACAAAACCTGAACGAAAGTATGATAAATTGAAAGCTAAAGCTGTTACAAAAGATCCACTTCCATTCGAGTCTGTATCATTATAAATCCATAGTCTTGTTCTCCCAACAGTGATGGGTTCATTACAAAAATAAATGAGTATATAAAGGCCACAGGGTAAAACATCCATGTGGGAATTATCAAAAGCAGTTTACAAAAAATCTGGGAATAATCTCCCAAGTCTCTATTTATGACTTAAGATAACAACCTAAAACAAAACTATATCACAAAAAACATGTTCTAAACTACCACAACATGTCCAATTTTCCATTGAAATTCATAGGTACCTGTAGGTGGACAAGAATAGACAAGTTTAGATAATGTTTTATTGGTAAAATTAATCAAAAATCTAAATTTTAAGACTAGCTACAGAATCTCACGATTCTGTAGCTGGTCTTATTTGCAAACATAATTGTTTTAAATCAATCCAAACGATAACAGAGATATATTCTACCTATTAAACAAACCTTTAATTACTAATTCAACACAAAGAAAATCGTTCATGCCAGAAGTAACCAAATCTTAATGCCAATTTGAAACAGACAGAAATCGTGTTTAATTAACCGAATGGTAATAGGGGTATATGCAATATGTCAAACAACTTTTATTACCAATTCAGAGTAGACAGAATCATTTTGATAATTCGAAACCAACGAAATCATTTTTTAAATCAATTCCAATCGAAACAGACTATAACCGATCACGCAAATCTTTCATATTCATTCAGTACAAACACAATAGTTTATGTCGACTCAGAACTTAACATAATCGTTTTTAAAATCAAAACTAATAGAGTTGTTTTTGAAAATCAATAGATTACATTCTATTTATCAAACCAATCTCTGATATCAATGCATCGCATACACAAAATCTTATGCTAATTCAAACATTATAATCGTTTATGGATCAAACCAAACAGATCTTAATCGAACTAACTCAGGGCCGACACGATCATTATATTAATTCAAGAGCAATCAAATCGTATCCATCAAAACATAGCTGTGTCTGATTTTAGCAAACAAATCTTCAATGCCAACAAAAATAGTTTATACTAATCCAGCATAGAATCTTTTATATTAATTCAAATAAAAACGAAATCATTTCTGGAAATTCGAAGTAAACATAATTGTTTTTAATCTATTCAAACAAACAGAACTAATCGAAAGCAAACCCAATCGGTTATACTAATTCAAACCAACTTATAAAACAAAATCGATGTTGAAATACATACCTGGGCAGTAGGAGAACGATTCAATCAGGATAACTTTGAATTGACAAAGGTCGTTGTGGCCTCAACATTTCTGAAGACAATTGAACCGGTGGTATTTTTCTTCTTCTCATTGGCTTGTAGCCTGTCGTTCTCCTTTGACAAGACATTAACTCATTCCTCTAATGATTTAATCTTAGATTTCAACAGGGGAACGTCGGTGTAATAAAGTTCAAGCCAAGAATTGCATTGAGTGCAAGGCGGTTGATTTGGCCTTGGCATTACAGGTGAGGGTTCGTTCAAGTTACCAAGAGTTTCACTACCAATCTTAATTCCAGAGAAGTTAGGGTTATTCTTGAGGCACAGAGGTAGGTTGGAAACATAGTCATAAGGTTACATAGAACAGAGGCCATGAGAGTAAGGGTATTCCTCAGTCAAGAAATGTTCAATTTCAGAGTCCGAGTCCTCGCTCAACACTATTGGATTCTGGTCAACGTTTTTCTTGGGCTTGTTCCTAGCACATCTGGATATCCATCATGCGTTTTTCTTTCCCTTACTATTGACACCAGTATCACCTTTTCCTTTCTTCCTTACAGGCCTCTTGATGGCCTTAGTATTGTCTTTAGCACACGGGTTGGCCATGGTATAGGGTAGGTCAAAGTTGGGGCAGTTCGAGGGTTTGACAGGGGGTAGAAGGGTAGGATGTGGCACGACTGTCCCAACCAGAGTTTCAGTAACCACAACCTTGTCCACTTGGACACACTCGGGAATGGCAAAGCCATTCCTTGATAGGAAGGCTTGCCAACAGTCACCACTAAGGCTCAAATGGTGAACGATAATGATTTTGATCAAGCAGTGATGGAAAAGGCTTCTATCAACCTTCTCACGCTTAAATCGTTTGGACATTTTGTATAGACTACATAGGAGATAGTGCGACATGTTCAGAGGATAGTCTATAAAATTCATCAGCAACCTGAGATGATAGATAAATACCAAACCGTAATGCCCTTCGCAAGTCACAAACTGCTTAACAATTGCCAATAGATCATGCCGCCTGGGTTTGAGGGCAGTGATAGGCATACCTCTATCACAACTAACAATCTTTCTCGATGTGAATAATAGCAACCACAACACCTCGTCCACTTTGGAGTTCTTAAACCACCTCTTCCCTTTAGCTGGTAAGCCTGTAGCCAAGCTGAGGAATTCCTCATTTAGCTCAAGTTGTACATCTCCGACCTTAGCCTTGCATCTGTCGAAGGTGAGGGAAAACTGTTGGGCTACCTAAAGGTTGAAACCCTCAAATCTCTGGATAAAAACTAACCAACCACTATTTTCCAAATCCTCAAGAGCATTGTCGAATAACAAGAGTGTTTGGCTTCCATTAGTTTCTATGTGCACCACAGGTGCCATAGGAGAGAGCACACAGTGAGCTGGGTAAACAGACAAGGGTTTGGACAGGGTATTTGCTGGACCGCAAGCTCAGGGATTTCCCCAAAACTAACAGAGGTAACCTAGGATAGGAGGTGGGAATTAATGCCTAAGTGTGCAAGGGTGATGGAAAGAAACAATCCATGCATAACATTCATATCGAATGTACAATCGACGGCACTATGGTGATTCACTATTGACATGTGTTAAAAAACAATGTCATTCAAACAATTAATGAAAACTATCGTAAGTCGACCCAAATATTTGCACAAGCAATAGTGTTTGCATGGTTTTAAAATCAAAACAATGTTTCAAATATAGCACCAAAAATTCGATCATAAAATGTATGCTTTGCATGAAACCATTGAATCAAGGGTCTAATCATCATGTTAATGCATTGTTATGAAACCATTGAATTCGATCAAAATCAAGAGAACATCAAACCACCATTGAATCAAGGACTCAATCACAATCATTAGAATATCATCACAGTCTCATAAAAATGAAATCATATTAACAACAAAAAAATGCCAAATGAGTAAAGGTTTTGGTGTCTTGCGAACTGTGTGACCATAATTGAATTGGAAATGCAATGAACACATAGACAAGAGTAACCATAATAATTCAGTGATGATTTTAATGCCATTGACATGACTTCGAAATCAAAGTTTTCACGCTTGTAGTCATGAAAATGAGAACAAAGGCAGGTGTGCGAATGCGCAAGATAATCATGTCGTTTTATTCAAAAGATTGCGATGAGAATCAAGGGTTCCAGAACACTTGTGTAGGTAGCTTATAAAGATAGGATAAAAATGAAAAATGGTTGCCAACACACTACAAGGTCTAGACTCATACACATCATGTCTCTTCCACAAATATGGATGTCCTAAAATAACATCACAAAATTCAAGGGGAGAAATATCACACAATACCTAATCTTTGAAAGGCTTGATGTCGTAGGGTAGATGGCATTGTTAGCTGACGCGAAGATATATTCTTTGGTGAAGATAGACAATGGTGTAGGCTTACGGGTGTGGTGTCATCGGAAGACACATTCGCTTGAGGACATCTAATGATATTAGGTTCTTCTAACTGTCGATATTGATAATGAATGAAGCAGAGGCCCCTTTACCTACATCTGTGAGTGAAAGAGGCGTTCCCCTTCCTCTGGTTATCTTGGTTCGTTTGGATGGACTTTAGTGGTAGAAACAATGACACTGGGTTCAACATCAATAATCCGCTTCCCTCCTTCTATATTTGATTTAGAGTCAAAATCTTCCTTTGACTCAGAAGATTTCAGCTCGGCCACTAGTGACTGCTTGGAATGACATTATTTGGTGTTGTGCCAAGGGATTTTATGGTATTCACACCATTTTCCCGTGTCCTTCTTTGACTTCTCATTACCTTTCTTATGTTACGACTTGGACTGGTTTTCTTGAGAGTGGCCATCTTTGTTCTATCCCTTATTTTGTGGACTAGGGCTGCCTTTGCCTTGATTTGGTTGTGAGGAGTTTGGGGATCCAAACTCTTGCCTCTTTTGTTTAAATTTATGTTTGATCTTGACAACATATTTATAAGTCGTACCCTATGATGAAATGTCCAAAAACTCCATTTCTGTTTGAATGCATATATACAGATAACCGTAGTATTTGAGCATTGGATGTTTCTCAGAGTCTTTGATACCCAATTTGGTACACAGGGTATGGAAAATATTGGTGAAATATGGTACTGTCTGGTCCCTTTCTTGATGCAGGGTGGTCCATCTTGTGTATTGGTCCTCATAGCTTCCAACATGGTAGTACTGTTCTTTAATGGAATCCCTAAAGGAATGCCATGTGGGGACGACCAAAAAGATTGCAAATTCCTTTATGGCCCTTTGCTCAGAGTAAGTATCCCACCAGTCCTTAACATGGGGGATGACCTTGAGGAGTGAAAAAGTAATATTTTCCCTATCGGAAAAATTGTGGACCGAAAAATACCCTTCGAGTAGATTCAACCATTTATCTACAACATCCACATCTATCAGTCCTTCAAATAATGGAATATCAAAATTTACCTGTACCTTGAAGGGGGTTGCATGGCTTCTTGATGAAGACACATCTCCTGTGGGCAGCCATCAAAGGAACTGTGAAAATTTGTCCATCATTTTGTTCCTTTTTCGTGCAAGGGATTCCCCGAGAAACATTTTAAAAGGATATCATGCTCCATAATTCTTCTTTTAGTCCCCCATGGGTTGTTGTCGGCTTCGGAACATCCATTATTGCAAAGGATCGACTGGTTCAAGTCCCAACTTCTTGTACCCATATATTGTTGGGGACATGCACAAAAATAAATAAATGAAGAGCATACCGCTCTGATACCACTGATCCAAATTTATGAGAAGAATGAAATGAATAAAAGACTGAATACAATAACATAGAGATATGGATAACAACAACATATATCCAGTGAAAATAACTTCTATTGAATAAATAAAATAGGATGAAACTGTAAAACTAAAGAAATCAAAACAACTTGCTTGAATGGTGGTAGATAAAAAAATTGTGCAGCTATTTCATGGATCTAGGATGTATATGTTACTTGGTCTTCTTGTAGCAGTTGCAACCAATCATCCTGAGTCTTCTTTTCAGATTTTGCATCTTCGGGAATCAAATGTGAGAGTGTATCCTTGAACACACATTTTACTAACACAGAGGAGATTATGCTTCAAGTCTTCAACCAATAGGACATTATTTTCTTTAACATCTTTGCTTCCAATCTCTACTACACCTTTTCCAAGTATTTTGGAAGATGGGTTATCTCCAAATGCAACATTGCCACCCTTGCTCTTCAAGCTGATGAATTTTTCTTTATTTCCATTCATGTGTGAAGAACATCCACTGTCTATGAACCATTCATCTTCTTATTTACATTCTTCAATGGTTAATGCTATTCGACAATCTTCATTGTTTGGAATCTCTTTCCTTCTCCATACTGTGGTTGGCATATGGAAATTTGGAATAGAAGCATCTTCATTCATATATCTGCAATCTCGTGCTTTGTGACCAATATTATTACATTTGTAGCATACGATATTTTGGTCCATCAGTGGATCAAATGGATTATAAATTCTGTTGAAAAATCCATGAACATTTCCATATCTACTGTTTACACCATTCATGTTTCTTGCATAGTTGTTCCTTTCATTGATCTGCAATTATTTCCTTATGTCCAAAATTTCTGCAAGTATAACAATGACCAAGAAAGAGATTTTGATACCTAGGACTAAGAGATCTTCTTTGTGATGTAGTCCATCTGGGTTCACGATCTACTCTTCTGTAGTTTCCTTCATACTGATTGAATCCTTTTTGGTTTCTAAAGGTAGGATTTATTCTTGGATATTCATCTCTTTTGCAATCATTCCTTCTTTCTGGCATCTTGGTCCACTTCTCATCAACTGTCTGTGTGGATATTTCTTCAACCTTTTTGCTGGAATTTGTATCTTCTTTGTATGAAGTTTCACCCATGCATCCAAGATGTGTTAAGTCTTCCGACACTTGAGAGTTTCTTAACATCTTCCTTAATGAGAAAACTTCTTGTTCACATTTCTTAGAATCTTCTTCTTTCTTAATCATCTGGACATTTCTGAATTCTTCTATTATTCTTGCTTCTTCGAGTAGAGTATTAAAGGTAATGGTTTCTTATCTTACTTTCTAAAAGTATTCTAATGGTTTCTTCAAGATTTCAATTGTATTTTCACAACTACCCAATTCACTTCTTAGTTGTATATGTGTTTTTCCGAGTTTGTTATTTTCAATCTCAACATGAATCAATTTTTCAAGATTCTCATCTTCTTGTTGAATATTTTTTTCTTCTTCTATTTCAGAATTGTATTCTTCTTCATTGGACTCTTCTTATTCCTCAATATCATCTCTTTCAATTTTTGGATAAGGGAATTCATGTTCAATATGTCCTACTCCTTCAAAATTAAAACAAAAGAACACACCTCTAAGAATTTCTTCGACATGTGAGTTACAAATTGCTTCCACTTATTTTTCTTTTGGCCTTACATAAATATCTTGTAGATTATCCCAAAGCTCCTTTGTTGATGCACATGATCCCACCTTGTCTTTCACTGAATCAGTCGATCCTTCAAGGATAGTATCCATTGCCAATATTTTGTTCCTTCGTGATTCCTTCTGAGTTGTAGTCTTTGTTTTCTTCAAAGCCTTTATCGTGAAACAAATGAGAACCAAACATCTACTCCAATATCTTTCAAGTAAGTTTCCTTTCTATTACTCTAGTATTCAAATTTTCTTCCATCAAATGGTGGAATCCCATTTGGAATGTTATCTTCCATTTCTTCTTAGGATCTTCCTTCCAGTGGTTAAATTGTATTGGAGGTAACCCGCTCTGATACCAATTGTTGATACTGAGAGGGGGGTGAATCAATATCAAGTAGAATTTTAACACTTTCAAAACTTCAATTAGATTAATCATTACAAATTTTACTTCAAGCAGATTATGTATCCAATATATATCCAGTGAGCAATGAAGAATATCTAATGATCAATAAAGAGTACTAGAAGAGATACACCATGCACAATAAAATTATGTGAAGCAATCATGAATTATTTTTCAAAGGAAGTAATGACTTCCAAGGGAAGATATAAATTCCAAGTTCAAGGGAGGGATAAACCTCCAAGGGAAGATACAATCCTCCAAGATAAAGAGGGGGTTAAACCATCTATCCTTTCCCTTTCCTTCCACCCAAGAATATAAAAAAGATAATAAGCCTTACATCACCATATCACTGATAATATCATCACTAGAACATAACCATACTCAGAAACCTAAACCAGATGCCAAGATGTGCCTTTCTTTAGAACTTTCTCAAGCCTTTTCTTATGTATGCTACCTATTACATTGATAGACCACATATGTATGCACCCTATTACACTGATATCCCACATATGTACGAACACTATTACACTGATAGCCTGCATAGGCCTCAGAAAAATAGGGATTTTACGATTCCAAAACTTTCGAGCCTTTTAGACTTTGCCACCTTAGACTTACTCCGCACATACTCCTAGCACAAGTGTAGACCCACTTATGCTAGCTCCATCACACATGCTTGGATGATAAAATGATATTTCTTCAATGTGTATTTATACTTGTTGTGGCACTTCCTTTTGACATTAGAGCCAACCTATCACTTTTTCATTTTGTTATTATTTTCTTGAATTATCTTCAGGGCCGACCTGTAAATTCACATGTTCATCTTCAAAAAAATCATTTCTCATCAACCGTGAGGATCCATGTGACGTGCCACCTACCACCGAAAATAACATGATGTATACTATCCATCCATGGGTGTTGTATCTTCATGTGCATTGTCCTTCATGTCGAAATATCTTCATCAATCTTGGGGTACAAAACCAATGACTAGGGTTGACATCAATGACAACAACCAATCTTCCAATATTTTTTTCATCTTTTTAAAGTTTTTTTGGGCTATAAATTTTTTTATACCTTTTTCTTAATTTTTTCTCATTTTCTCATACTTTATATATATATTTTTTAATTTTATGGTTTTTTTTCCGCTTTAGTTTTTTAGGTTTTTCTTTAATGTTTTTTTTAATATAAATTTGTTTTTAAAATGCTTTTTTTTTTTT
>SNQJ01S0021624.1:0-37734 GCA_010110895.2 Picea sitchensis | reverse complement strand
CTAACTGGTTTTCCCCTTGTGGGTTTTTCCAGGGTCGAAGTTAGACCGAAAATATTTGTGTCTAATATTTTCTGAGTTTTGCATATTGTTGATATTTAATTTCTGCGTTGAAAACGATGTTCATAATCCTCATGTTTCAATTCTGAAATTTATTTTCTGTTCAGAAATTTATTTTATGTTAAGTTTTTAGATGCTGAAACACCATTGTAGCTTATGCTGAAACACCGCTGTAGTATATGCTGAAACACCAGGCTGTAGCATATGCTGATGCTGAAACACCGCTGTGAGCAGATGCTGAAACACCAGGCTGTAGCATATGCTGATGCTGAAACACCACTGTGAGCAGATGCTGAAACACGATTGTAGCATATGCTGAAACAGTGCTGAAACTGAGTTTGGCATTTAAATTTGACAGAAAAATCAGCGAGACTGAAACTGGGTGGGATTTTGAAAAATTAACAGATGGAAGGCTAGACATGTAATCCATCGAGATGGATTCCCAAGGCCTCTCAAGATTATTAAGAGGGGTGGATAAGCCTTGCTTCTTGATGGTTGTCTTGGAAATGGCACACGAAGTGAAAGATCTGATATACTTGTTGACATCCTATCAAAGTTTTGGCCAATAAAAATGTTTCTGTAGAACAACCATAGTTTTCTCCATGCCAAAATGTCCTTCCATCCGACTGCAGTGAGCCTCCCAAATCAAATTTCCATGCTCACTTGAAGGAATACAAAGATGGCCCAGTTGTTATAACAATCCATACTGAATGTGAAAATCAGTGAAATTCACGCATGTACCCAAGAGCTGATAGGTGGTGGCGAAGTCCAGATCTTGTTGATAAAGCTAGAGCCAGTCAAATGCCTCATGCCCACAGAAATGGAGAATCATGGTGGGTGAAGCCACAAGAGGTTGACTAAGGCAGTCATCAACACAATTTTTTCTCCCTGTCTTATACTTGATGTTGAGATGGAACTGCTACAGGTAGTTGGACCACTTTTGATGGTGGTCATTCTGGAACTTCCCCTATGTATGTATAAATTGAATAGGATTGTGATCAATGTGGATGATTATCTCCTTTCCCAGAATGTAATGTTTCCATTGAAGACATGCTTGTACAATGGAATACATTTCCTTGTCATAGGTGGGGCATTTATGGACAGTATCTGAGAGTGTCTCACTATGGTATGTTATCAGATGACCATTCTGAGTGAGAAATGTGCCTACATCATAATTAGATGCATCAGTCTCAATCTCGAAAGGTTGTTGTAGATCATGTAAGGAGATTTTTGGAGTTGAGCATAAGTGATGATTCAAATCATGAAGTGCTTGTTGTTGTTCTTTTCCACATGCGGAATTTCCCTGCCACCACCCTTGGTCACTTGGCTAAGGTCCCATGAAATATGGGAGAATCCCTACACAAACCATGAGTAGAAGTTGGCAACTCCCAAGAAACTCTGAAGCTCAGTGAGTGTGGCCGGGGTTGGCCAGTCACAAATGAATTGGATCTTAGCTGGATCAACATGTACCCCATGCTCATCAACAATGTACCCCAAGTATTGGACCTTGTTTATGATAAAGGAACATTTTTATAAGTTGGCATATAACTTGTGCTATCGTAGAGTGCTCAAAACCTGTTGAATATGTTTCATGTGCTCCTCCCAAGTTCTACTGAAGATGATGATGTCATCCAAATGTACCACCACAAAAGAGTTGGTGAAGGGTCTCAATACATCATCCATCAACATCATGAAAGTGGTTAGTGCATTTTTTAATCCAAAGGGAAAGACCAACCATTCTAAGACACCTTCTTTAGATTTGAAAGTTGTCTTCCATACATCAGTTGGTTCGATGGGAACTTGGTGGTAGCCAAACTTTAGGTCAATATTGATGAATAAATTTCCCCCCTTGATTTGGTCAAGAAGCTCATCAATTCTGGGAATTGGGTACCAGTTCCTGACTCTGATTTTGTTTAATGATCTTTAATCAATGTCGATTTGCTAGGTCGCATCTTTCTTCTACACCAGTACAATCAGGCTTCCGCAAGGGGATGCATTGGGTTTGATGTGCCCCTTTTGAAGTAGTTCTTGTATATGACACTTGATTTCATCATTTTCCATCAACAAGCGATGATAGACTAGTCCATTAGGTAGAGGTGCATCGAGGGTTAGATCAATTGGATTCTTGACTTGGTAGTGCATCAGTACCCCAGTGGGTGAGGAGAATATGTCTCTGTACTGTTCCAAAATATCATCTACTTGCTTATATTGCAAAGAGAGGTTGCGTGTAGAGACCAAAAATGTGGTAGTGACCTTCTTCTTAATGTGAGCACGGATCACAAATAAGATGAACTTCCTGGTCTGTGAAATGACCTTACTGCATTTCTTAGTAGAGATTAAAGAAATAACGGTAGGCGGTAGTACCTCTGGTATCCTGTACAATTGTCTACCCAAAGTAAAAATAACACTATGAGGTCTAGACTCATACACATCATGTCTCTTCCACAAATATGGATGTCCTAAAATAACATCACAAAATTCAAGGGGAGAAATATCACACAATACCTAATCTTTGAAAGGCTTGATGTCGCAGGGTAGACGACATTGTTATCTAATGCGAAGATATATTCTTTGGCGAAGATAGACAATGGTGTAGGCTTACGGGTGTGGTTTCATCGACAGGTACATTCGCTTGAGGACATCTAATGATATTAGGTTCTTCTAACTGTCGATATTGATAATGAAATGAAGCGAAGGCCCCTTTACCTACATCTGTGAGTGAAAGAGGCGTTCCCCTTCCTCTGGTTATTCTGGTTCATTTGGATGGACTTTAGTGGTAGCAACAAAGACACTGGGTTCAACATCAATAATCCGCTTCCCTCCTTCTATATTTGATTTAGAGTCAAAATCTTCCTCTGACTCGGAAGATTTTAGCTCGGCCACTAGTGACTGCTTGGAATGACATTCTTTGGTGTTGTGCCAAGGTATTTTATGGTATTCACACCATTTTCTCGTGTCCTTCTTTGACTTCTCATTACCTTTCTTATGTTATGACTTGGACTGGTTTTCTTGAGAGTGGCCATCTTTTTTCTGTCCCTTATTTTGTGGACTAGGGTTTCCTTTGCCTTTCTTCGGCTGTGAGGAGTTTGGAGATCCAAACTCTCGCCTATTTTGTTTAAATTTATGTTTGATATTGACAACATATTTATAAGTCGTACCCGGTGATGCAATGTCCAAAAACTCCATTTCTGTTTGAATGCATATGTACAGATAACTGTAGTATTTGAGCATTGGATGTCCCTTAGAGTCTTTGATACCCAATTTGGTACACAGGGTATGGAAAATATTGGTGAAATATGGTACTATCTGGTCCCTTTCTTGATGCAGGGTGGTCCATCTTGTGTATTGGTCCTCATAGCTTCCAACATGGTAGTATTGTTCTTTAATGGAATCCCTAAAGGAATCCCATGTGGGGGAGACCAAAAAGGTTGCAGATTCCTCTATGGCCCTTTGATTAGAGTAAGTATCCCACCAGTCCTTAACATGGGGGATGACCTTGAGGAGTGAAAAAGTAATATTTTCCCTATCGGAAAAATTGTGGACCGAAAAATACCCTTCGAGTAGATTCAACCATTTATCTACAACATCCACATCTATCAGTTCTTCAAATAATGGAATATCAAAATTTACTTGTACCTTGAAGGGGGTTGCATGGCTTCTTGATGGAGACACATCTCCTGTGGGAAGCCATCGAAGGAACTGTGAAAATTTGTCCATCATTTTGTTCCTTTGTTGTGTAAGGGATTCCTCGAGAAACATTTTAAAAGGATATCATGCTCCATAATCCTTATTTTAGTCCCCCATGGGTTGTTGTCGGGCTCAATGCATCCATTATTGCAAAGGCTCAACTGGTTCAAGTCCCAACTTCTTGTACCCATATCTTGTTGGGGACATGCATAAAAAAATAAAAATGAAGAGCATACTGCTCTGATACCACTGATCCAAATTTATGAGCAGAATGAAATGAATAAAAGACTGAATACAATAACATAGAGATATGGATAACAACAACATATATCCAGTGAAAATAAATTATATTGAATAAATAAAATAGGATGAAACTGTAAAACTAAAGAACTCAAAACAAATTGCTCGAATGGTGGTAGATAAAAAAATTGTGCAGCTATTTCATGGATCTAGGATGCATATGTTACTTGGTCTTCTTGTAGCAGTTGCAACTAATCGTCTTGAGTCTTCTTTTCAGATTTTGCATCTTCGGGAATCAAATGTGAGAGTGTATCCTTGAACACACATTTTACTAACACTGAGGAGATTATGCTTCAAGTCTTCAACCAATAGGACATTCTTTTCTTTAACATCTTTTCTTCCAATCTCTACTACACCTTTTCCAAGTATTTTGGAAGATGAGTTATCTCCAAATGCTACATTGCCACCCTTGCTCTTCAAGCTGATGAATTTTTCTTTATTGCCATTCATGTGTGAAGAAAATCCACTGTCTATGAACCATTCATCTTCTTATTTACATTCTTCAGTGGTTAATGCTATTCGACAATCTTCATTGTTTGGAATCTCTTTCCTTCTCCATACTGTGGTTGGCATATGGAAATTTGGAATAGAAGAATCTTCATTCATATATTTGCAATTCATATATTTGCAATCTCGTGCTTTGTGACCAATATTATTACATTTGTAGCATACGATATTTTGGTCCATCAGTGGATCAAATGGATTATAAATTCTGTTGAAAAATCCATGAACATTTCCATATCTATTGTTTACACCATTCATGTTTCTTGCATAGTTGTTCCTTTCATTGATCTGCAATCATTTCCTTATGTCCAAAATTTCTGCAAGTATAACAATGACCAAGAAAGAAATTTTGATACCTAGGACTAAGGGATATTCTTTGTGATGTAGTCCATCTGGGTTCATGATCTACTCTTTTGTAGTTTCCTTCATACTGATTGAATCCTTTTTGGTTTCTAAAGGTAGGATTTCTTCTTGGATATTCATCTCTTTTGCAATCATTCCTTCTTTCTGGCATCTTGGTCCACTTCTCATCAACTGTCTGTGTGGATATTTCTTCAACCTTTTTGTTGGAATTTGTATCTTCTTTGTATGAAGTTTCACCCATGCATCCAAGATGTGTTAAGTCTTCCGACACTTGAGAGTTTCTTAACATCTTCCTTAATGAGAAAACTTCTTGTTCACATTTCTCAGAATCTTCTTCTTTCTTCATCATCTGGACATTTCTTAATTCTTCTATTATTCTTGCTTCTTCGAGTAGAGTATTCAAGGTAATGGTTTATTATATTACTTTCTAAAAGTATTCTAATGGTTTCTTCAAGATTTCAATTGTATTTTCACAACTACCCAATTCACTTCTTAGTTTTATATGCGTTTTTCTGAGTTTGTTATTTTCAATCTCAACATGAATCAATTTTTCAAGATTCTCATCTTCTTGTTGAATCATTTTTTCTTCTTCTATTTCAGAATTGTATTCTTCTTCATTGGACTCTTCTTATTCCTCAATATAATCTCTTTCAATTTTTGGATAAGGGAATTCATGTTCAATATGTCCTACTCCTTCACAATTAAAACAAAAGAACACACCTCTAAGAATTTCTTCGACATGTGAGTTACAAATTGCTTCCACTTATTTTTATTTTGGCCTTGTATAAATATATTGTAGATTATCCCAAAGCTCCTTTGTTGATGCACATGATCCCATCTTGTCTTTCACTGAATCAATCAATCCTTCAAGGATAGTATCCATTGCCAATTTGTTGTTCCTTCGTGATTCCTTCTGAGCTGTAGTCTTTGTTTTCTTCAAATCCTTTATCATGAAAAAAATGAGAACCAAACATCTACCCCAATATCTTTCAAGTAAGTTTCCATTCTATTACTCTAGTATTCAAATTTTCTTCCATGAAATGGTGGAATGCCATTTGGAATGTTATCTTCCATTTCTTCTTACGATCTTCCTTCCAGTGGTTAAACTGTATTGGAGGTAACCCACTCTGATACCAATTGTTGATACTGAGAGGGGGGTGAATCAATATCAAGTAGAATTTTAACACTTTCAAAACTTCAATTAGATTAATCATTACAAATTTTACTTCAAGAAGATTATGTATCCAATATATATCCAATGAGAAATGAAGAATATATAATGATCAATAAAGAGTACTAGAAGAGATACACCATGCACAATAAAATTATGTGAAGAAATCATGAATTATTTTTCAAAAGAAGTAATGACTTCCAAGGGAAGATATAAATTCCAAGTTCAAGGGAGGGATAAACCTCCAAGGGAAGATACAATCCTCAAAGATAAAGATGGGGTTAAACCATCTATCCTTTCCCTTTCCTTCCACCCAAGAATATAAAAAATATAATAAGCCTTACATCACCATATCACTGATAATATCATCACTAGAACATAACCATACTCAGAAACCTGAACCAGATGCCAAGATGTGCCTTCCTTTAGAACTTTCTCAAGCCTTTTCTTATGTATGCTACCTATTACATTGATAGACCACATATGTATGCACCCTATTACACTGATAGCCCACATATGTACGCACACTATTACACTGATAGCCTGCATAGGCCTCAGAAAAATAGGGATTTTACAATTCCAAAACTTTCAAGCCTTTTAGACTTTGCCATCTCAGACTTACTCCGCACATACTCCTAGCACAAGTGTAGACCCACTTATGCTAGCTCCATCATACATGCTTGAATGATAAAATGATATTTCTTCAATGTGTATTTATACTTGTTGTGACACTTCCTTTTGACATTAGGGCCAACCTATCACTTTCTCATTTTGTTATTATTTTCTTGAATTATCTTCAGGGCCGACCTGTAAATTCAGATGTTCATCTTCAAAAAATCATTTCTCATCAACCGTGAGGATCCATGTGACGTGCCACCTACCACCAAAAATAACATGATGTATACTATCCATCCATGGGTGTTGTATCTTCATGTGCATTGTCCTTCATGTCGAAATATCTTCATCAATCTTGGGGTACAAAACCAATGAATAGGGTTGAGATCAATGACAACAACCAATCTTCCAACATTTTTTTCATCTTTTTAAAGTTTTTTTGGGCTATAATATTTTTTTATACCTTTTTCTTAATTTTTTCTCATTTTCTCATACTTTTTATATATAAATTTTAATTTTATGGTTTTTTTTTCCGCTTTAGTTTTTTAGGTTTTTCTTTAATGTTTTTTTTTTAATATAAATTTGTTTTTAAAATGTTTATTTATTTATTAATTTCAATTCTTTTTGTTTTCTTAGTTTTTTTTTAGCTTTTAATTGATGCAAAAAAAATGAATTATATTTTTTTGCTAAATATTTAAAAATAGTGTTATTTAACCACATTTTCTATGTATTGAAGTAAAGGTAAAAAAATGTGTTAAAAGTGATATTTTCCACTATATTTAAAAAATATGGAACCATAAATTAATTAAGGACACATAATTATATGGAATCTTTTAATTTAAAAAAAATAAATGGTGTACAACTTTTTTAACATTGGATGAAGCATGAAAATATGATTAAAAACACCATTGAACCCCCCCCCCAAAATAAAAACATATATATAAGTTTGAAAATAGATGAAAAAACACCGTTGAGAAAACAAAATTGAACAATTTGAAAATAAATGAAAAAAAACATTTAAAAAAAATTGGAAACCCTATGTTTCAGAAAATTTAAAATAGCAAAAAGCCACCCAAAAAGTGGGGGCGGGGGGGTTTGCTACCAGTAGCACCATTTCTAAAAATAGGTTAGAAAACATGACCCTCGAAAAAATGAGAACTTTGTAGAGTTCTCGTTAAGTTGGTAACTGTGTTTTTGGTGCATTCAAAGACCTAGGATGAAAATTTGATCTATATTCAACACTCCTATAATATAGCAGTCCATACTTCTACTAGTAAGTCCCCTCTTGAAACTTGATTTGGGTATTTTCCACCTTCTCCGTTGATTTTATTTATGAAAAACAAGGAGGAATGGGGGAATACATCATAGTAGAAGCACTAAGAGCAGAGAAATTTGTTGAAAATATTATACATATCCATTTGCAAGTACATGGGATGTTGAAGACGTCATAGGATAAGTATAAGGCTAGGAATGATGAACATAGAATTGATAAGTCATTTAAAGTCGGAGATAGAGTTTGGTTATAACTGAACAAGGAAGTATTACAGGGTCTTGGTAAGAATATCAAGGATTTATGGTATGGCCCTTTTGAGGTATTGGAGAAGGTGGACGATAATGCCTATAGACTCATACTTCCCTCATACATGCACATTTACTCAGTAGTGAATGTGGATAATTTGAAACTCTATGAGCCTTCCATGTTGGATCAGGAGGTGGAGTAGGTCCTACTTACCATAGAGGAATTAGCACCAGAAGCTCAAATAGAGTTGGTAAAAGATATAGTTTTATAGAAGAGGTCCAAAAATACAAGTTAGGGGCAGCATGACCTTTGGTAGATTGGTTTAAAAGGAAAAATTCCAGGAAAAGAAAAATGGTACTCCAAGGAGGACATAGATGAAAAATGTCCTCACCTCATACAAAATAAATATTTTTGGGACCAAAATCCTCCCTAAATGGGGAGGTTTCATCTTGATTGAATCATCATATAATTTATCATCTATCTTGGTACTTTATGGGTGGAAAAATTTGGAGGAATTGAATTGCAAGTCTACTTTAGTGGTAGGTCCTAATTTGGTAAATTGAGATATGGATTTTTTTGGAGCCATTTCGAGGCATTAAACGATATTTCTTGGATTTAAAATGTCCAAAACCTATGCACACACCATTGACTGTGTTATACACTTTGAAAAAATTTCAACGATGCAAAACATGCCTCAATTAGAGATTGTATGTGAAAGTTATGCCTCCTACAAGTTGACCGACCTTGTTGACCACCATGTTACGAGTGGGTACCACATCAACCCCCATTACTCAAACATGTGGGGCTAGACACATGTGGAATTTCAAGAACACTCTAGAAGGTCCAAACCTTATCACTATTTGAGGGCCTCTGGGAGGAGAAGAGGTTTGATTCTTTTGTATTGTACTTGCTCCATGGTTGAGTAGAGAATATAGGAGTGGTATTTTGAGATCATAACAAAGGAGGTAGGAGATTTTGTAGTAGCAATTTAGGCCACAATGTCAAATGCAACTCCATACCGAGTTCCCCTTTCTTTGTAATTTCTATTCAAAACTGAAGAAAAGAGAGAAGAGTATAAGCCTCACCTTATAGGGTTTCCAAGGATATAACTTGTGTTCATTTCTGTGGATGCTGTGTATATTTGATTTTTATTTCCTTTTTGTATACAATTATTTTCATAATATGAGAAATAAGGCAGTAATAACATATCTGGGATCTAAGGAAATAAATTGCATGATCTAAGATTTTGTAATAGTATAAGATCTATTGTGAAGAATTTTTTTAGTGGAATATCCATGGAAGTTTATCGATCAATTTTCTATGCCAATATTAGTGAAAAAATTAGTGATGGTCCAATAAACCCATTGCCAAATCAGTTTTTGATAAAGATATTAATGATGGGCATATAAGGACCGCCGACAAAAAAATAACTATCACTTAAAGCAATAGGAAAATACCATTACCAAACATCTTTAGGTGTATGTGATAGTGTATGTTTGTCACCTAAATTCTAAATATTAAAACAATGAAATGGGATGGTTGTCAAAGATGATGTCCTAAGGGAAACTTTCCTATTAAATTTTTTCTTCCTTTAATCTACTAATTCATGCTTTTTGTTTGTTATTTGGACTAATGTTTAATTACAAGATAGTGGGATAGAGGTTAAGGGTCAATGGGTTAGTCACAAAGGGTTACATTGGGATAAGTGTAACACCCTATTTACCATAGTCTGTAAAAATAACTATGTTGGCCAAGAACTATGGCAAACTCAAAGATGTGAATGTTTGATTTGACGGACCTTTGCATAAAAGGTCGATGAATGTAAATTATATAATGAATATGTGTTGCATGACTGCTGAGAGGGGGATGTTCTAAAAGAGACCACGATGGCTAATGAGAGGTGGTGGAAGGGACCTGGAATAGTTGCGTTAACTTCCACGGAGCCAGTTTGTACTGGTTTATACTTACTCACAAGCCAAAGAAACTCTCTGATCCTAGAATGGATTTCCCATTAGATTGGTAGGTGGGGAGGATCCTTAAGAGTTAATGAGGGGATGGGGGTGAACTGCCCATCCGTAACAACCCTCAAACCTGACCACAAATGACGAAATTCGTGCCACACACAACCTTGCAGACAGAAATTGGCAAGAGAGGAAATGTGGTAGGGCAGAGCAGTGTGCACGACGAGGATCACAGAAGAGAACTGGAGAAACCCTGGAAATGCAGGGAGTTACGAATACCAAGAGAAGAAGAGTAACTTTCATCTTGGATAATTTTTCTACATCAAGAGAAGGAGAGTAACCTTCATCCTTGATTTCTGTTGAGCTGGAAGTCGGAGACTGAACCTCAAAGCATTGTGGTCTAGCTCGACGGTGGCTAGTGGTAAATCCGTTTTGAGTCACTGAGACTACATTTGGGTGGAAACGAGCACCTCTCTCAGCAGTTGCATCATTCTGGTAGATCTGATAAGTGTTTTATATCTTGTATTTCAAACTGAATATCTTGAATACATGCTTATGTTTATATGCCCATAATAATTTATGTGTAGAATTATTGCCTGGTGTTTTAAACAGGAAATAATGGGTGTATGTGTACGCTTACATGCCATTGTTGGTTTCTATACAAATGATTAAGTTTAGGGCATGAGTTCA
Organism: Picea sitchensis; assembly: GCA_010110895.2. Taxonomy (NCBI): domain Eukaryota; kingdom Viridiplantae; phylum Streptophyta; class Pinopsida; order Pinales; family Pinaceae; genus Picea; species Picea sitchensis. Next base: position 26,867 of record SNQJ01S0021624.1, on the reverse strand, counting down.
CTCCACCAAGAATTTTCTTGTTTTCTCGACTCTCGTAATGTTCTGAGAAAGCCCCTTGAGAGTACTCTTCTCTGGGGATTACCCCATAAACCTTGGAACCGTGTCAAACCTTTACCCAGAGACTTGACTGAGATTAGGGATGATTGCCCAAGAATCGTTTGAAGTTTCATGCGATCCGGGTCTGGAAACCTTATTCAAGGAAGGATATCTCTCTTAGGTCTCGGAGTCATGGGAGTTTGAAGCCCTGAGAAGTTGAATTTCATGATTCAAGATCAGAAGGGATAGTGAGCCCAATTATAGAAAGAGAGAATACCCTATCATTTGGTAGATGAATGGTCAGAATCCTTTCGGGAATACCCCAGATCTGTCAAGACCGATGGATCTAGAGAAGGAGCACAGGCGTTAAAACCTCACCCCTTTTAGCCTTCACAAGTAGCGATGGGACCCAGGACCGTAGATCCAAGGATCTGACAAAGCCCTAATGTCCGTCAATCTTAGCCTTTCTATAGGTAGGAGAGTAGCATTTCTATGAATCATGACTTGGTGTGGTCAAGGGTAGGACTGCATGAACTCATGATTTGTGAGATCGTGACATGATCATGACCGTTGGATCCAAGGCACAGGAGAACCATTGGATCATAACTTTCGTGGTTATCGCCTATCAGGGGTTCATAACTTTAGGGAGTTTCTTTTCGATTGTAGAAGTCACGAAGTGTTGAGCGCCAAGGGCTCGTGAAAACACGTGACCCATCCGTAAGTGGGGACCACGTGGTTGACATGTGGCATAACAACAAGTGCCTAGAGAAAGGTGGGAACGGGTGACAGGTGATGGACACATGTCGCCTGGGAAGGAGTCAACCCATTGTTGACTTATCATATCTCGGGAACTCGCGAAGGAGGAGCATGAGGGCTTAACACTCCAACTCGTGAAGTTGCGAGATGCGAGTAGCGCTAGTATTTATCCTAGGAAGTGGGTGAATGGTGGTGGACATGTGTCACACTGGGAAAGAGTCAACCCACTATTGACTTATCGTGGCTTGAGGTTTCACAGGATGAAGAAGTTGCACCTTGATCGCTAAGGCCGCGAAACGCCTAGAACCGAGGTCTCGTGCGACGGCTGGTGGCGACACAACTCATGAGTAGAGTATAGCGGGGTTGACAAGTGGTGTGTGCGCGTTGCTTTGGCAGATTCCATGCAACATTAACTTCTCGAGTCTCCAGGATTTGTGAAGGAGGAGCACGGGAGCTCAACACCTCAACTGGCGAGGTTGTGAGTGGTGCTAGTGTTTTTCCTAGCCTACGGTTACATGTAGAATGTGCTAGTGAGGAGGTAGCCATACCCGTATAGTATCTCAGGTATTGGTGTTTGGAGAAAGGGGAGTCGAGAGTCTTGATTCTGGACTCGCGAGTTGTGAAAGGCGCTTGCGCTAAGGCCAATTTGTGGTTGTTTAGAGGAGGATAAGGGAAGAGAGGGTCTACACTAGGTCCCATAGAAGTCTAGACAATTCTATTCCTCGAAGAAAAAGATGAAAAATCTAAGTTATTTTAGTGGGTGTGTGACAAATTGGTATCAAAGCATGGTTACAACACTTGGCCTACTTGGGCTCATGAACGAGTTGTGCAGAAAATCCATTTGAAATACTCTTAAAAGGAGTAACCCTCTATCTTAACCCCTTTCGCAAAAGCCGAAGTTAAGAATGAAAATTCCTATTGTGTGTATGCATTTGAAAATAAAAATAAAAATATGAATTATGCCCTGATTGTGAATGTATATAATGTTGACTAACAATAAGTGTTTTTCTTGCACAACAAGCGGACGATCAACAGCAGGAAACTGTAGACGCATAGAATGGTAACACACCACGAAGTGGGGGATGGATCCCACACCAGAGACAAAGAGTCTGACGAAAGGAGAGTGGTAGAGACCCCTCCTGATCTAGCTGAGACTGTGAGAATCCCCATGGTCGAACTACATTGATGCAAGGCCGACAACGAGAGGTTGATAAAAGAGCCAGAGAAGAAAACAAAAATTAATGCAGTCTTGCTGCAGAGTTTATCCGACATACAAAGACAGTTGCAGCATGAACTTGACACCAGTCACACGGACCGTCGACAGACAAAGAAAAGTCAAATTCCACCTGAGATATGGAAACGTGGTGGACACATTGGGAAGATAACCTTGAGAAAGGTCCACCCCATAGATAAGGGACAAGCGTCAGATGATTCCTATGGAAAATAAACTGGCAACTAAGAGGGATATTCTAGTAGCAGAACTAGTTCTTATTCCTGAAGAAAATAGAAGAAGTGAAAGCCTTCCAAAAGTCACAATCTCAAAGAATTCAAGAAGACCAAACCAACCTCTTTCGACGGTGAAATAAAGGAAGGGGAGGAAGAGGAGGCCTGGCTGCTTGGACTAAAGAAGTATTTTAGAGTCCATGACTTCTCAGAAAATTTGAAGGCCCAAGTAGCCACATTCAACTTGAATGGAAAGGCTTCCATTTGGTGGGAAGACCTTAAGAATGTAAAAGAGATTCACGAAGAGGACCTACCTTGGGAACGGTTTGATAAATACTTCAGAAAGAAGTATCTGTCAGAAAAGTATTTCGATGAAAAGACTAAAGAATTCTATGAACTCAAACTGGGGAAATTCACCATAGAGGAATATGTCAGCAGATTCCTCGAATTGCTAAGGGATGTACCCTATATAAAATCATAGAAGGAAAAGGTGCAACGATTCATCAATGGAATACCTAAGGACTATTAGAATAGGATTGAGTTTGAAGAGCCAAAGACCCTAGAAGACACTATCCGAAAGGCAAGATATTGTTATGAACAACTGGGGCATCAGATAGAACCTCGCAGAAACTGGAAGCAGAAGAATAGTTTAGGATTCTAGAAAAAGGGGTTTAAATCCCCAAGATTTAAAAACTATAAAAAGGACTCAAGGATGAGCTTCCCAACCTGAAGTGTACACTAGCATAATTTCCCCTCCCAGAGTGGAAATAAACCTTCTAGATCTACCCCAGGAAAGATTTATAACCCAAAGAGAGAACCCTTGAAATGTTGGGGTTGTGGAGAAGAACATCTACTGAGGGACTACCTGCACTGACAATAGAATAGTTAGAGAATTTACAACATTCAAGAAACTACCACTGTCAATGATGTGGCCAAGAGTGTGCCGCAAATTTATGTAGCCTTGGATAATAAAGAAGTTGACCACCAAGCTTCAATGGTGGAGATGGAAGGTATGATCACCAACCATCTAGTGTCTATTCTAATTGACCCTGGTTCAAATTTGAGTTATATAGCTTCTAAGGATGTTGATAAGTGTAAATTATAGCCACATAAACACGCCAAGCCATGGTTGGTACAGTTAGCCACTGGCACTAAAATAAAGGTAGCGAAGGTCATACAAGCTTTCCAATTAACTATGGGTGAATTCCCCACCCAAGCAACCCTTAACATACTACCCCTAGGATCATATGACCTATTGATTTGAATGGACTGGCTAGCCACATATAAAGCCAGACTTGACTATTACCATAAAAATTTAGAATGTGTAGGTGAAGAAGGAAGAAGGATAACCCTTCGAGGGATCCAAAAATCTATCTTGGTGAGATGAATATCAACCCTTCAAATGAGAAAGTATTGCAGAAAGGGATGTCTACTTTATGCGATACAGGTGTTGGAATCAACTGAAGATGACAAACCAAGCCTCGAAGACCACCCCACACTAAGAGAATATAGAGATGTATTTCTGGAAGAGGTATCGGGTCTACCTTCGAGAAGGAACATTGAATTCTCAATAGAACTCGCACCGAGAGTAGTGCCAGTGTCTAGGACACCCTACAGGATGAGCACACCTGAGCTAGTTGAGCTTAAATTACAACTAAAAAAAATGATGGAAAAAGGCTATATCCGACCCAGCGTGTCTCCATGGGAAGCACCAGTTATGTTTTTAAAGAAGAAAGATGGTACCCTCTGACTATGCATAGATTATAGAAAACTAAACAAGGTAACCATAAAGAACAAGTACCCCTTACCCAGGATCAATGACCTGTTCGATCAATTGGGAGGTGCTTCCATCTTCTCAAAGATTGAATTGAGATATGGATACCATCAAGTCCGAATCAAGGGTGAAGACATCCACAAAGCTTCCTTCAAGATGAGATATGGTCACTATGAGTTTGTGGTAGTACCATTCGGATTAACCAATGCCCCTGCCACTTTTATGTGCTTGATGAACAATGTGCTCAACAAATTCCTAGGAAAATTTTTACTGGTTTTTATTGACGATATATTAATTTACTCCAAGAATAGAGAGGAACATGAGGAACATCTTAGACTCATGCTTCAATTTCTAAGGGAACATCCGCTCTATGCCAAATTTAGCAAGTGCGACTTTTTCTATAAGCAAATACATTACTTGGGCCATGTCATATCTGAAGAAGGAGTAGCAATAGACCCTGACAAGATCAGGTCTATCATGGAATGGGTTACCCCAAAGGACGATTTAGATATCATATCCTTTATGGGATTAGTAGGATACTATAGGAGATTTATAAAAGGATTCTCCAAGATTGGTTGTCCAATCACTGCCCTCCAGAAGAAGGGAGCTAAATTCACGTGGACACAAGAATGTGAAGAAATATTTAAATCCCTAAAACATTTACTAACCCACACACCCATGTTGAAGATCACCGATCCCGAAGTTGACTTCCTCATGTGCACAGATGCCAGTAGGGAAGGGCTCAGAGGAGTCCTTATGCAGGGAGGAAGTGTAGTCTGCTATGAATCCTGGAAATTGAATGAGAACGAAGTCAACTATGTGACCCATGATCTAGAACTGGCCGCCATAGTGCACGCCTTAAAAATGTGGAGGCATTACCTCCTGGGAAGAGAGTTTGTACTTATGACAGACCACTGTGGAGGCATTACCTATAGTAGACCGTGCAATACTCCAGTAAGTTGGAGTAATCCCGTGAACAGAGTTACTATTGGACCTGACATGTTGAAAGAAATGGAACAACAAGTGACTCAGATAAAACAAAATCTAAAGGTCGCTCAGAACAGACAGAAAAGTTACGCCGACCGAAAGAGAACTCCGAGATAATTCAAGACGGGAGACCATGTATATCTCAAAGTTAGGCCTAGGAAGAGTTCCCTAAGGATGGGAGCTTTTGCCAAGTTGGAACCTCGATATTGTGGACCCTTTGAAGTTCTATATAGAGTGGGACCTATAGCCTATAGGCTAACACTTCCTCTCACAGTAAAAGCACATAATGTTTTCCATGTTTCATTATTGAAGAGATATGTACATGATTCTAATCATATAATTGACTGGTCTGTGATCCAGGTGGAACTGGAGGGAGAATTCCTGCCAGAACCTCAATGCATATTGGACAGAAAGGAAACCCCACTCAGGAACCGAACCATTACACAGGTCAAGGTGCAGTGGAAACATTTTTTCCCAGATGAGGCTACGTGGGAAATGGAAGATGCCATGAAACACGCATATCTGATTTTCTTTACTTCTAAACATACATGTCATATTGATATATAGAACATCAAGGATGGTGTTCCTTTAAGGGGGAGGGAATTGTAACACCCTGTTTCCCCTAGTCTGTAAAAATAACTATGTTGGCCAAGAAGTATGGAAAACTCAAAGATGTGAATGTTTGATTTGACGAACCTTTGCATAAAAGGTTGATGAATGTAAATTATATAATGAATATGTGTTGCATGAATTTTGATATGGGGATGTGCTAAAAGAGACCACACTGGATAATGAGAGGTGGTGGAAGGGACCTGTAATGGTTGCGTTAACTTCCACCAAGCCAGTACCGTACTGGTTTATACTTGCTTACAAACCAAAGTAGCTCTCTGATCCTGGAATGGATTTCCTGTCAGATTGGTAGCTGGGGAGGATCCTCAAGAGTTAATGAGGGGATGGGGGTGAACCACCCATCTGTAAAATCCCTCATACCTGACCACGAACGACGGAATTCATGCCACACGCAACCTTGCAGACAAAAATTGGCAAGAGAGGAAATGTGGTAGGGAAGAGTAGTGTGTGCGACGGGGATCATAGAAGAGAAATAGAGAAATTGTGGAAACGCAGGGAGTTCTGAATACCAGGAGAAGGAGAGTAACCTTTGTCCTGGATTATTTTCTTGCATCAGGAGAAGGAGAGTAACCTTCGTCCTTGATTTTTGTTGAGCTGGAAGTAGGAGACTGAACCTCAAAGCATCGTGGTCTAGCTCGGGGGTGGGTAGTGGTAAATTCGTTTGGAGTCACTGAGCCTATGGTTGGGTGGAAACGAGTACCCCTCTCAGCAATTACATCACGCTAGTAGATCTGATACGTGTTTTATATCTTGTATTTTGAACTAAATATCATGAATACATGCTTATGTTTATATGCCCATAATAATTTCTGTGTAGAATGATTTCCTGGTGTTTTAAACTTGAAATAATGGATGTATGTGTACGCTTACATGCCATCGTTGGTTTCTATACAAATGATTAAGTTTGGGGCATGAGTTCACTCCACCAAGAATTTTCTTGTTTGCTCGACTCTCGTAATGTTTCAGGAAATCCCCTCGAGAGTACTCTTCTCAGAGGATTACACCATAAACCTTGGAACCGTGTCAGACCTTTACCCAGAGACTCGACTGAGATTAGGGATGATTTCCCAAGAACTGTCTGAAAGTTCATACGATCTGGGTCTGGAAACCTTATGCAAGGAAGGATATCTCTCTAAGGTCTCGAATTCATGGGAGTTTGAAGCCCCAAGAAGTTGAATTTCGTGATTCAAGATCATAAGGGATAGCAAGCCCAATTATAGAAAGAGAGAATACCCTATCATTTGGTAGACAAATGGTAGGAATACCCTTTCGGGAATACCCTAGATATGTCAATATTGATGGATCTAGATAAGGAGCACAAGCGTTAACACCTCGCCCCTTTCAGCCTTCGCAAGTAGCGATGGGACCCAAGACCGTAGATCCAAGGATCTGACAGAGCCCTAATGATCGTTGATCTTAGCCTTTGTATAGGCATGAGAGTAGCATTTCGCTGACTCACGACTTGGTGTGGTCAAGGGTAGGGCTGCATGAACTCACGATTTGCGAGATCGTAATGTGATCATGACCGTTGGATCCAAGGCACAGAAGAACCGTTGGATCAGAACTTTCGTGGTTATCGCCTATCAGGGGTTCATAACTTGAGGGAGTTTCTTTTCGATTGTAGAAGTCACGAAGTGCCGAGCACCGAAGGATCGTGCAAACATGTGACCCATTCATAAGTGGGGACCGCGTGGTTGACAGGTGGCGTAACAACAAGCGCCCAGAGAAAGGTGGGAACGAGTGACAGGTGATGGACACATGTCACCTGGGAAGGATTCAACCCATTGTTGACTTATCATATCTCGGGAAATCGTGAAGGAGGAGCATGAGGGCTCAACACTCCAACTCACGAAGTTGTGAGATGAAAGTAGCGCTAGTATTTAGCCTAGGAAGCAGGTGATCGGTGGTGGACATGTGTCACACTGGGAAAGAGTCAACCCACTGTTGACTTATCGTGGCTCGGGGTTTCACAGGATGAAGAAGCTACACCTTGATCGCTAAGGCCGTGAAACACTGAGAGCCGAGGTCTCATGCAATGGGCAGCAGCGACACAACTCTTGAGAAGAGTATGGTGGGGTTGACAAGTGGTGTGTGCACGTCGCTTTGGCAGAGTCCATGCAACATTGACCTCTCGCGTCTCAGGGATTCGCGAAGAAGGAGCACGGGAGCTCAACACCTCAACTGGAGAGGTTGCGAGTGGTTCTAGTGTTTGTCCTAGCCTACAGTTACATGTATCAAGCGCTAGTTAGGAGGGAGCCATACTCATATAGTATCTCAGGTATCGGTGTTTGGAGAAAGGGGAGTCGAGAGTCTTGATTCCCGACTCGCGAGTTGCAAAAGGTGCTTGTGCTAAGGCCATCTTGTGGTTGTTTGGAGGAGGATAAGGGAAGAGAGGGTCTGCGTTAAGCCCCATAGAAGTCTCAAGGATTTTGTTCCTCGAAGAAAAATACGAAAAATCTAAGTTACTGTAGTGGGTGTGTGACAATAAGGGTCAAGGGTTAGGGATTAGGGTCTAGTGGGTTAGGGGTGAGAGGATTAGTGACCAATTAGGGTGATCAAAGAGGATTCAAACTACTCAAAAGTGATCCAGGAGGATAAAAAATGATCAAAACTTTTTCTTCTCAAATTCTCTTGAAAATAAACTCATTACGTAGAACTCAGCGATAGATTTCCAATGACGTAAAAATCGCCTCAAATGGAGTTTGTATGAAGAAGTTATGGCCAGTCAAAATAGGGGAAAAAGTCAAAGGGGTTCCATGTGGCAAGCCCACAGGTTGCCACATGGCTTGTCCATATAGGTCGTACAACTGACAGAGTAATGTCATGTTGACGTCAACATGGTGACATGGCAAAATGACATGCTTCCACATGTCACCCGTAAATGACATTTTTGGGGGTAGATGTGCACCAATAAAAATGTGCCACTTGTCATTTATACAGTGACATGGCATCCAAATGGCAGATACAATTAGCGGGTGATTTGAAAAATGTGTACATTGGCAGTTGTCAGGGAAGTAGCGTAGAAGTACCAACAAGTGACATGTGGCATGACCATACAACCGGTTGGAAAGTGATGTGGCATATTGGTTGACATGATGTGAGGTGGACCAATCACGGATTGCCACATGGTAGGCCTGGATTGGAAAATGATGGCCAAGGCTATATATATCAGATCCCTTCAAGTCTAAAAATTTCTTGGGGAGTCTAATTGGCTAGGAATCCAAAGTTCTTTGAAAAAAAAGAGACATTACCTTTAAAATGTGTTTTGTAGGAACTAAACATTCTAAATGCATACCCAAAATTTTAGGATAAACAAATTACACACATACTAAAATAGAATATCCATTTTTCATTGTCCCATCCTTATGTTCCTTGATCATCTAGGTGTTAGCATCAAATTTAAAGTAAAGCTATCTATATACATGGAAAAATGAAAGTTCATTAAAAACCGACTATAATACTTTCATCTAACTATATATAGGACACAATGCCAGATTTTCCATCCTACAGATACCCTTCATCCAATTAATAACAACCATTGAATCTCTAAAGCCCTAAAGTTTGGAAACTCCTGTTTCAAATGAGAACTTTAGAGAAATCTTTAAGGTTGTGATATTAGAATAGTTACTTGAACCTCCACATAACCTTTATTTGATGGTTAGATAATGAACATTAGATAGGAATATAATCTCCCATTACCCACAAATAGGTGGTATACCTTGGATGGCACCATCAAAGTACCCACATGCTCCATTATTATCAAAGGGTTCATGTATCAACTTCCTTGGAGCCTTTGACTTTGGAGTTGACTTGAAACTTTCAAGAACTAATTTCATTTGTGATGCACACTGGAAATGAGGAAGGAATGTATCTTCAAATATGCTTGCACTCATAACCATCTAGATTCCCCAAGATGTATTTAAAGGGAGTTCTTTGAGATATTTGTTTTTTCTATTAAGGCTAGTTTTGAAGACATACTTCAATAGACTCCCCCTACCAACAACCTCTTACTCCTACATAGGGCTCCAAATATATCTAGACCTACCTAGTGTAAGAAAAATATATTGACATATGGTTAATGATTTCTCCCTCCACATTACTTAACGTACACATGCTTGGACCTTGTTTATTTCTTTTTTGCAAAGCCTCCCATGGTAGATATTTGTTTTTGATATCCCACCACATGAAAACCTTGACATTCAAGGGATCCCTTATATTCCATAGGGCCTTCCACCACCAAGAATTGTATCCTTGTGCTTCATTTAAAAACATTTCCTTATATCCTGGCCTGGTTGTGTAAAACCCCAAAGCTATATTTTTTGATCAAATCAATTCATATTCATCTTATGATCCTACCTCGACCGCAATAAGTAGATAGATAGGTTAGTATGTATGGATTCCATATCTATTAAATATGTCCCATGTAGTAGATATAGCATGAAAAAAATAATTATAAGAAGGCTTACTAGAAGGTTCTACCTACCTGAAAGTTCCTAGGCAGTTATATAGAAACTATATAAAAATGGAGAAGCAAGGTAATGATATGTCTTGTGAAGCATATTGTAATTGGAGCTTTTCTTAACTAGAAGTTGCCCCCTCAAAGAGGTAAATGAACATTTCTTTAATCAATAAAGGTATTTCTATTTGTGGTATTTTGGTTCTCCTACAAATTTCCTATTACCATTATAATTTATCATTTCCACTTCGAATCTTCCTATAATATGTTATTTTTTATTTGAATCTTATATTTTTCTAATAATGAACACCACAATTGTTATAAAATAAATTTCCTAAGCTGATATTTTTAGAGAATTTTTTGTAGGCTAGAGATGTATTCCAACATCTATAAATAAAAAAATGATCTATCATTGAATGGGTAAATTTATGGTGAGGGGAGAATTCACATAGGAAATATACATGGTTTCACTTAGTTGGACACCATTGTAATTTTGGTACCCCTTTGAGTAGTACTACATCAAACAACACCTGTATACATAATTCCACTTCCATGTACCCTCAGATATATTGGAAGTCCCATAGGTTACCCAAAACCAGCTTTAGATATGTCGATCAATTGTCTTGTGGTTATAGTGCACTGAGAAAAACACTAGGGAATATTACTCTATAGTACCTGGGTAATCATGTAGTATGGCTAAGGGTATGGTTGAGACTCCTTAGGTGGTTCCCTGAGAGATTAGGACAAGTACTATTAATATTACCATTATTATTTGTTATGAATATGATATTTTATTTTATTCTAACATATGATGACATACACATTACTCACTTGAGAACATATCTACCATATTGGGTTGAGGTGCATTTTGATGCAATGACACTTTCAATTTTCAATGGTAAGCATTGTACATTGGATTTTTTACTAGAAATCAAGGTTCAATGGATCTATTTTAATATCAATTCTCGATTTTGAGTAGACATATCTGGTCACCTCGTTACGCTCTAAATGGATGTATTCTATTTTAGGAAGATCTATTCTGAAGCCCAATCACATATCTAGATCTAGTTTTCCTAGCTCAATTGTTTGTATGCTCCTCAAGCTCTATTACTTTTTCATACTACTATTAGACTCTGCACATATATTAGAGAGCTATAGTACCTAACACTCCCTTTCCCTCAAGACCTTGGAAACCTTATCCTCTGTTTCTAGTCCGTGAAATTCCTACATATTTTGTTGTATTCAGAATTTGGGAATTCTATCATCATAATAATATTCACGTGAGAGTACAAATCCACTAGGAGTAGCAAAACAAATGTTTGGGTCCTATCCACACCCTTATTTGAGACCTATCTCAAAAAAATCCTTATGTCGAGCTTATCGCCATGGTACCAATCTTTAGGAAGTATTTTTGGTGGACCCCCCCCATACCACTACCAGACATCTATCTCAAAACACCCAAGACGAAGTGTTGATAGCTTTGGTACCACTCTCCAATAACCTTTTTGTGGAATCACATCTCTATGAATTACACTCTAGGAGTATATCTCTCCAACAAAGTATCCACTCTAGGAACTCTATGTGATGAGTTGCAACATAAGATAGGTTTCAACCACTCATATACTCAAAAAAATCTTGATGACATCCATGACAAGCTAGACAACTTAGAGCACTAGCCAACTATATTTCCAAACTCATGGTGATGTAGAATCAAATCATCACTTTACAATACTTGTGTTATTAATGGTTGAACCAACCTCCCCAAAAGGAAGGGGTTGAATCATCCAATACCAATGGGCATCACTCCTCCTTTCTTGTTCATGATCAAGTGACTAACATGTGGAACAAACTTCCTAAACTCGATATCAACAAATTCGATCAGTTTGATCCCATAGGATGGGTCACTAAGATATAAATTACTCTTATTTTCATGTCATCATTGATGGCTTGATTAAACTTCATGTGGGTGTATTATATTTGGATCCCGAATTTTAGAAATGGTGGCAATGGAATAAGAAATCCCACTTGATTTATATTTCTTAGAAACAATTTGTCTCATCCCTCTACAATTTGTCTACTACAACTATAAAGAGAAATATTCTCCTAGGAATAAATATAAGGAGAAAAAAATATTTATGGTCATTTTGGAGGAAATTTATGATAATAAAACTAGAATTGTACCCTAAAGGTCCTTCATCCATTCACTGAAGACATTAACCCTCCTAATCTGCAAGATGTTGAACCACAAATCTCCTTGGATTCCTTGACTAGTATTTATGCTCCACAAACCCTCAAATTGATTGACTACATCAAATATCACAAAATCATATTCTTAATTGACAAAAGTAGCACCCATAACTTCATTCATCGATGTGTATCCCAAGAAACTCATTGTAACATCCATGTTGTGAACAACTTCCAAATCATGATAGCTAATAGAGGTTCTATGAAATGTTGTGGTCATTGTGAAAATGTGAGGCTTTAAATTTATTCTCTAAAAACCCACATGTTTGCTATTGAAATGGGTGGTTGTGACATTGTCTTTGGTGTTGAATGGTTACAAACATTAGGTCCCTTCACCATGGATTTCCATGAGTTTCTATTCAGAGGGACATATCTACAATTTCAAAGGCATTATAATTGAATCTCCAGAGATAATGAAATCCCACTATATGGAAAAAACTCTTAGAAAGGGACATTGAGGAATTGTGGCACAATTCCATGCCATTCAAGACTTTGCGACACCTTCTCAAACCATTCATTATAACATACAATTAGTCTTGGACAAACACTAATTTATCTATGAACACCCCTAAGGAATACCAACCTCCTAAGGTGAGAATGATCATTCTATTCCACTCATATCAGGTAGCCTCCCACCAAATGTACACTTGTACTTCCAATTTTCCCAAAAACATGAAACCAAAAAGATAGTTTAGGAGTTTCTAGCCACTAATGTCATCTTCCCTAGTACCAATGTTACAAAATATTTTGCTTCACCTCATGCAACTTGCTTGGATTTCCTTTTCATTTCCCCATGCAGACTTGAAGTCCCCTTTTTTACCTTCCAGAAAAAAGAACATTTTTCCACATATACGCACCCTATCAGTTAGAAAACAACCGTATACGCAGGTTTCTCCACTGCAACCCATGTACATTAGGTTTGGGGATCAAAATTAAAAATTATGTTGGGTTTCTATTCCATGTCAAGAGATCCATGACCCTTGACCTTCCACATACTAGAAACGCTCCAAATCATCCCTTCAATTCCATTTGAAGGCTATAAATTGAGCCATATCCAAGACTTGGAGAGAGGATTATTCAACTTTTGAGAGAAAAGATACTCTGGAAAAATTTCAATTCACATTGAGTCTGCATCCCTTTATCCTTGAAAGTATCAACTCATTGTTCAACCCCCCAAGCTCTTCCTTCTTTGTGATGGAGAACCTCATTATCTCCTTTATATGAGATTTCCTTTGGTGGAGGATTGAAGTGGTGGAGGCCCAACTGGAGGGACTTAATTTCTTGGTTCTGATATGTGTTGTTACAATTGTTTGTCACCTACATACTTTTGCTGATTATTTTAATAGAAATACTATTTTCTCGTCCAATTGATATCTTGCAAATATTTGAATTATTATTCCATGGGCATATTTGCTATGTATGTTAATGGATTATGCTAATCTATATGCTAAAATTCTATATTATCACCATATTCTTTCATATATTGGTTGTTGAGGACAAGTTGTAGGTATAAATCTTTGAGTTGCATGCTCAACAATGGTCTTCATTGAATGCCCAAACGATGTGGGCTCTTGACCTTGTCTTGTTAGCATTTCATTTATATAGCATACTTGGTATTAGAGTAGATTTATATGTGTCATTTTGTCTATTGTGGTTTACCCCATGCCATAGAGATATTTTCCTCATAACATAATTGGCGACCATACTGGGGAATGATATTCTTTTTTCAGGTTTGGATTGTTTTTCTCCTTGAATTTCTCTCTATTAGCCTAATGTTTCTTGTCAATTGATTGCTTGGAAACCTATTTTTACTTGGCATCTAAGTTTCTTAGCTTAACCCTTTCCCTAACAGTGTTTTAATATATATACGCAGTTTTTCCCTTGACAAATCCATACATACACGAGATTTCCTTCTGTAGGGCACGTACATACACGAGTTTTTCTCAAACAGTCGCATACATCAACTCTTTAGGCTTGCTAGATGAATTTGTTTTTTGCTGGGTAAGTTTGTTTGGTTGCTGATTCTTCTTGGATCTTTATCTTGTCTGTTAAGTTTTTACGAAGTGGTAGGAAACCTTCTTATTGTTTAATTTTTGAACAATATTATTTCTTATCATCTTTTTTCATTGGTTGTCCTTGCACATTGGTCTGAGTGTTTGATTCTTGGTATGCTACTTGGATTTTCTCTTTTTGCTTGCAGTAGGGTCTATATGTGAAGTTGCTATTCAGTCCTTTCATTTTCTTTTCTTTATATTGAAAATACCAAAAACATTTCTCATTTTTCATAATGACATTTTCTCTTTTGATTACTTAGTCTTGATTTGACACTTGTGGAAAGATTGAATTTCATTGAAATTGTAGAGATTACATTGGAAAAGTTGCATTTAGAAGCATACCATCTCTTTGAAATTCAAGATTAGTACTTAGTAGTGTTTTTACATTCGCTTATTTTATATGTTGATTTGTAATACCATCAGTTTCACAACTACACCTCTTGAGTAATAAGAATCCATTAAAATTAATGATGATTATATAAAATTGATTAGAAACGATTTTATTTGTCAAGTGTACACAAAAAAATATAGGACATAGGGCCTTGGAATAGGATTTTGTGAGTAAACATATCCAAGGCTATTAAACTAAGAATATGTTTCTGACCAGGGAGTGGTGAAACCTATTGTGTAATTAGTGACGCCGAGAGGTTCTTCTCACACCGGAGTTAAGCACGAGTTCGTGAAAAGTTGGTTGCAGAGATATCCCTCTAATATCTTCTTAGCGTTAGAGATATTTATGGGGTTCTATTCATATTTGGGGGTCTTTATAGTACCTTTACCTATATGAGAGGTAGTGCTTTCAATATTTCGGGCTTTGTTACCCTACCCATACTGTGGACTGGACTTACGATTTTTTTTCTGCACATTGGTTATATTGTGGTGACTCTAGTTGCTTGACATAGGTAGACACATATGTTACTTGTAGGGGTTATTCTGCAGGTACCTTGAGTCAGATAAGGGCCAGGCAATGCACAACCTTTATGGAGGATTACCTCTCTAGGGGAATCTGACCGATTATGTTGTTCATCCCACGAAGGCCCTTATAATTTATTCTAATATCTTCGATCTTTTGAAGGGAGTCTCAGACTCCTCTTGGGTGAGACATACCTACTTTAGTGAGGGAGGCCCATTTTCAACCACTATATCATGTTTGTGTGCATTAGCCCTTTTTGATTTATTTTGGTGTGCTCCCTGATTATTAGTTGGCCTTAGGATTTTTTATTGCGTCATGATTTTTCATTGCTATGGTTAGTGGATCCCCTGTGACTCCCTCAGTTAGTTCTACCCAACCCACGATCTTTTGTCATTCCATGGGGAAAAGTACTTTTGTATTTTTGAGTCATATGTTGAATCATGATACTCAGCCAATACCTTGGGCCTCTAATCCTTTTTCTTTTGGTATGCTAGACATGTCTTCACACTCACCATCCTTTTTCTCATTGTCTTATGTGAATCCTAGTTTTGGGTTTGGACGCATGATTCCTCCTTATTCTCCCTTTTCATTTGGTGGGAGTCATATCCCTCAACCACATATTATGGTAGGAGGTTGGAATCCTCCCTCCTTTGGACCTAATACTAGATTTTCTTTTTCAGGATCAAGTGCTCAAATGGGAAGTCCTTCTACTTATTACATCCTATCCATATATTCTTCTTTCGCTATGTCAATTCCTACAAAATATTTTTTCATGGAATACCTCCTTCTTTTCTCTGGTGTTTCATCTAGGGGGAGTCATTTTTATAGTATGGGAAACCCCCTTCATGAAGTTCCTTCATAGGGAGGAAACATATATTATCACTTGAATAACCCTTGTTATGTCGCTTTCTCTTTACAAGCGTCTTCCTCGGTGATGATGCCCTTACAACCCTTTATGAATCAGTTTGGAGGAGGATACCATCACGCCGGATAGGGCTATAGTGTATACAGGAACACTTCCTAGCCCAAAATCTCTCAAAATCAGTCTTTACCAGAACCTTGGTCTCAAATTCCACAACTAGCCACTGCAATTCATGCTAGAAACACAAGTCCAGTCACTGTGAGGCATACTAGCATTATATCACCAACCTTTTCTAGTCATGTTGGAGATAGGTAAACAACCTATGCAAGTCATGTTGAATACCAACAACCAACTACTACAAGTCATGTTGGGGGAATAAATCCAGTCACTACAAGTCATACTATCATTATATGACCAACCTCTACTAGTCATTTTGGAGATAGGTCAACAACCTCTAGAAGTCATGTTGAAGACCAACAACTAGCCATTTCAAGTCATGTTGGTGGAAAAAATCTATTCACTACTAGTCACACTACACATACATCACCAACCTCTGCTAGTCATGTTGGGGATTCATCGCCAACCTCTACT
This sequence comes from Picea sitchensis, assembly GCA_010110895.2. NCBI lineage: Eukaryota > Viridiplantae > Streptophyta > Pinopsida > Pinales > Pinaceae > Picea > Picea sitchensis. The sequence goes on along the minus strand of SNQJ01S0021624.1, from coordinate 10,121 downwards.
AGTCATGTTGGAGGTTCATCAACAACTTCTGCAAGTCATGTTCAAGACAAGATACTATCCTTTGCAAGTCATGCTGGGAGCATGTCACCAACTACTACAAGTCATGTTGGGGGAATTCATACGATTGAGAAGACTCGATGTATAGGATGTAAGCCCAAGTTCCTTTGTAGGCTTTGCAAAGGATATCACCTTACTCGCTTGTGCCCTGCTACTGCGGTGGTATGAGAAGTGTGATCCTTATCTAGTGGCCTTTTAGGTTATGCGTCATATTTGGTTTCCCAAAATTCTTTGGTTGATACAACAATCGTACTGATGCAATCTTCAGTCGACACCAATCTTGTTTTTGGGGGTGATGCATCTATTGACCATGTTGTCTCACATTGTATTCAACCAATGGTCGTGCCGATGCAATATTCGGTGGACACCACTCCTGTTTTGAGGAGTGATGTGTCTCTTGATGATGTTGTCTCACATCCTATTCAATGAACATTTGAAGAAGTGGTCATGTCGATGAAATATTTGGTTGATCCCACTCTTCTCTTGGATAGTGACAAGTCTAAGCAAGTGACACTACCGATGGAATCCTCAGTCAATCCCACTCTTCTTTTGGAGGGTGATGCGTCTTTTGACCATGTCCTTAGAATTTCTAGTTGTGTACCTTATGAACAAGGGAAAATTATACTCTCTCTGAGTACGCTCCCTTCAATTCCTAAGATGGTTCCCTTTTATTGGGGTGATCTTGTAGAGCCTTGATTTCCTTCTCTGCAAGGATCCTCTGCAACTATTTTATCTTCCTCATATTCGAAATATTTGGGTTCTCCCAAGGTTGTATCAAATACTAGTGAATTGTAGGATTTTGACAGAAATATTGCATGGGAGCCTTGGCCTCCTCCATAATATCTTGCTTAGAATAACATCCTCGATTTTTATTTAAGATCTTTTCCGACTCTACAAAGAAAAAAGATTGTCGAGTGAACTTGTCTCTTTCACACTCATTAAATGGATTTGAAAGGACGTCTATTTGGTGTAAGTTTAACCCCTTTTCAGACCAAGTAGACTACTTACAAAAAGGAAACACTCTAGTCAACATTAGTTAGAAGAGTTCTCCTAGGTATTGTTTTATATGTTTTCGGGCCTAGGGGACTAAATATATGAAAAATGACATTCTTTGGAGTTAATTTGTAATAAAATTCCATCGTCATGCTTGCAGTATTGATCCTATTGTTGCTTCCTTATTTCTTGTTGTAGTCCTCTTACCTGAACAATTTCCATCACTAGCCAAGCATAACCTTTTTTATATGCATTTCATCTTGACACCCTGTACCCTAAGAGGAAACATTCCCCCAAGTGTCCATTCCCTGCATGCATTTTATTGCATTGGGCGTAGGTACGTTTCACTGTTTGGAGCTAGTTTCTTACTCACGACATTCATTTCCTCTCTTGTATCATAACATTTATTTTCCTATGAAAAAACAAAAAAATACGGGCAGGAAAATAATATTATCTCATATTGGCAACAATGGTGTCACCTTTGAATAGAGAATTTTTCTTTTAGTCCAATATGATCCAAAGTTTGGGTTTAGAATGACCTTAGGAAGTTGAGCTTGTTACTTAGAGTTTACTCCACTGACTGGTTAATATTCCAGTCCCTATGGAGATTTTGTTGATGCCTCCTACATCACAAAGTTTTATCATCAAAGTATATGCTTCCTAAGTTATCCATATGTTTCATGCTCTTGTTCAAATAAATTCTATAAGCATATTTCAGAAATTTCTTAGAAATCTTGACTTTGCATGTCGGACATACCCTCAGTGTGTCTTAGAGTCACATGAAGTTGTAGTCCTACCATGCACCCTGGTCCTACTTTCATTATGGGTACAAAACCTTCAACCTAGCAATCAACATCTACTTATTGGTCGCTGACTGGGGGGTTCCCCTTATGTTTGATGACAATAAATATATTCACACATTGGGATTCATGTAGTGTCTTGGATGACATTATCCTTATTGATGGTTTCCTTGCCTTTATATGCAATCTTACTTATTGGTTGCTATTCAAAGGGTCTTTTTCATGCACTACTTGCATCTGGTGCATGAAAACGACGCACATGGTCATTGGTTCATGAACATCTTATTCTTCCAAGCTCCTCCTAATCATCAAGCTATTTCTTTGTACCTCATTTTGACTAATGAGATATTCCCTAGTTCTCTCCTTTCAATGAGTCTCTTTCCATTGACTTTATCTCATCTATTCTGGAAATGAGACCTAGAGTCCTATGAATACCTAGAGGCTTGCAGTCATCAATGGTAGGTTCTCCTACCATCGATAGTTCAGAATACATCAATGTTTCATGATCGATGGATTCTTCAAGTGTTCGACCTCAACACCCTTATTCACACTTGTAAGAATGTACTCAGTGCCCTGATACCTACTTTCATTATCGATAGGTTGTCTTTCATTTTTTAATGGTATACCTTAATGACTGATAATCAAACAAAGTGTCATTGTGTTCAACATCAACTCCTCTATTCACATGATGTAGACTTGCACCTTCGGTGGATAGTGTAGAAGACCTCTAGCTTACAATAGGAACATTCCTATTCTGTTGTTTTCTTTCATTGGACTAGTACCTATATGAATTCAATGATCATGGGAGATAATATTGTACTCCATTGTATAAAAATATCTTCAGATTGATTTTGAGACTGGATTCCACTAGGACTTATAGCCTATGGCATGTGTTTGTTTTGTATTGCCTACTGATGGCCATGAACAACTATTTGGTATATTTCCACATGGATATGCAATGTAATTCATATTGGAATCCATGTGTACAAAGTCATTATGGATTGTAATATTCTCATGAGTAACTAGCACTTCCAACTGAGTCTCCATTACTCCACTTCTAGAAATTATAATGTATTTCGTCCATCGCATATTCTCCTTTGACCTCACACATTAGGGCGCGACTGTTACAACAAATTATCCCTCACCTCATGCAACTTTCTTGGATGGCCTTTTCATTCCCAATGCAGACTTGAAGTCCCCTTTTTTACCTTCCAGAGCCAAAAAATGCATTTTCCCACATATACACACCTTATCATCTAGACAACAAGAGTATATGCAGGTTTCTCCACTACATCCTGCGTACATCATGTTTGGTGCTCAAAATTAAAAATTTTGTCGGGTTTACATGTCGTGTCATGAGATCCATGATCCTTGACCTTCCACATACTAGAAATTCTTTGACTTAGCCCTTCAGTTCCATTTGAAGGCTATAAATTGAGCCATATCCAAGCCTTGGAGAGGAGATAATTCAAATTTTGAGACAAAAGATACTATGGAGAAATTTCACTTCACATTGAGTCTGTATCCCTTTATCCTTGAAAGTATGAACTCATTGTTCAACTCGCCAAGCTCTTCCTTGTTTGTGATGGAGAACCTCAATATCTCATTTATATGAGCTTTCCTTTGGTGGAGGCCCAACTCGAGGGAATTATTTTCTTGGTTCCGATATGTGTTGCTACAATAGTTTGTCACCTACATACTTTTGTTGATTATTTTAATAGAAATAGTCTTTTCTCGTCCAATTGATATCTTGCAAGTATTTGAATTATTATTCTATGGGTGTATTTGCCATGTATCTTAATGGATTATTCTAATCTATATACTAACATTATATATTATCACCATATGCTTGTGTATCATGGTTTTTGAGGATAGGTTGAAGGTATAAAGCTTTGAGTTGCATGCTCAACGATGGTCTTCATCGAACGCCCAGACGAGGTAGGCTCTTGATCTTGTCTTGTTAGAATTTAATTTATATAGCATACTTGGGATTAGAGTTGATTTATGCATGTCATTCCATCTTTTTTGGTTTACCCCATGCCATAGAGAGATTTTCCTCATAACAACCAACCTTTATTATTCACTGGACGCCATGGTCCTCAAGAAATAAGGAACTTGTCACATCTGTCTTGACTTCGCAACTCTAAAAAAACTAATCATCGAGGATACGTTTCACATTCTAGTCATTGATGACCTTTTGGATGAGATAAAGGGATCTTAATTCTTCACCAAAGTTGATATCAACTTGGGTTGTCACCAAATTCACATGAAGGAGGAAAATATTCCTAAAACTACATTTTTCACTAATGAATTCCATTATAAGTTCTTGGTGATTCCCTTTAGCCTTTGAAATGCACCTTCTACCTTGTGTTGAGGAAATGATATGAAGAACCTCACTCCAACATTTTCAAATATTACTTGGCTAGGGTAAGATAGTTGGGATTATCACCCAAGGTTTATAGCCTTAGACAAACTTATCAATTGATTTTCAAGTAATAAGTACACGGAATCAATGTTGTCCTTTTTTGTATTTAAATTGTGCAAAAGAAGAAAATAAAAATATATGTATTGAGTTGAGATTTAAAAGAACAAATGAAATCCAAATATGAAAGTGATATCATGGATTACACATGTGAGATAAAAATCAACAAAGTGATTTTATTAATTTCACTCCAAGTTATAATTATAACCTTTCTTTCAAACCCATGTGAGGGTAAGGACCAATATAATATTTAGAAGTCTTCGATGGGCATCATACGAAAATACTCTGACAACAAGTGAAGATTGAGGCTAGAATATTGATCAACTTAGACACGAAAGTATCATCTACTGACTCTGCAAAATATTCCCTATAAGTAATGAAAACCAATTCATGAACATATCATAATACATGGGATACCAAGATCAAATGATCAAACTTTCTAGAATAAGCTGCTAAATAATGCATCTCAAATATTTGAATCCTATTATCTTGAATAAGACCCTGCTATCAATAAAAAGGTTAAGACTCCATGATAACTCAGAATGAATGCAAGTAATTAATCTCACAAGTTTAAGAGAAAACATTTATGATAAATTCTTCCTTGTTCTCTCCCCTTTGTCCCTTCCTTTGATCAACTTTTATTTTCCTCAAAAGAAGTTATGGTAATTTCAAAATACCTTTAGTTAAGTCATAATTGACTTAATATTAGTTAGGGACAATAATAATAATAATAATAATATAGGTAAAGGTTTATTAAATAATAACTAGTAGGTGGGACCCCTAATCCTTTTAGTACTTTTAATTTAGATTTACTCCTTGTTGCTCCATAATTTATTTAAATAATAAATCATGACACCTCATAAATATGCACAAAAAATCACTTTTATCAGCTCCTTGTATCTCCCGAAATAATCCATATATATATACCACATAAATAAAATGCATTTTTCACCATGAAAAACAATTATTGATTGGTTGTCAAAAAATGAAGATAATAGTATCAAGATGTCACAAAAGTCAAAACATAAACAAACTATTCACCACCAGAAAAAAAAAACATAAAAGATCAAAATTCATATTTATTGTGTGAAGCAGTCTTCCTCTTCTCACTGCTTGCTTCTCTTCCTGCTTTGTTTTTCGTGTGAGCCATATTAGTGAGTGGATGATTGGATATTTGAGGCTGAATTTAATTGATAGATGGAGACAATTCATTGATTTGATGGGCATGTAAAGTGACTGACTGAGAGGAGTTATCGGATGATTTTGAATGAGTGACCGCTTTTTTACCCTTACCTGACATAGGCTCATGGATGGTTGTTTTAAGTCTTTTTCTTGCATGAGAGGACTGAACAGGGGATGCAACATGATCAATATACTAGGAATGTTGGTTTTGTGGAGGTGGAGGAGGCAATGGGAATGAAACTATGGGACAACCATCATGATGAACTACAAGAGAATGGACAATATCTTGTGAGCTATCATTGATAGGAACCTCTAGCTGGAGGGACACATGATATGGAACATGGATATTAGAAAAACTCGGGTGGGGTTGGAAAGGAGGCATTTCGGGTCTAAGATGTGGCTAAAACACTCCTTGCCCCACTAAGTTAAAGAACCCAACTTGGAATAGTTGATTTAATTCTTGAGGATCAACATCAAAATGAACAACAAATCTAGGTCTCTTATTTCCTCTTTTCCAAAAATGGTTTCTTCCCCTACATTTGTCTCCACCAAGGCTTCCTTTGCTCAAGAAACTCATTGTCTAAAACCAATTTAGATCAATATATGAAACAACAAAGACTGATAAACTATCAATTTACTTTTACTGAAGATAAATTCTAAACCATTGGCTCTTATTAGTGCACACACAATAATGCATGCAATCAATACATTACTTTGTATATGTGAACCATCAATAATCCTTTGAGTTTAATACATAATTATCATCATGTAGAACAGGGAAATACAATGATATATGGGATATGTTGGGTATTTTAATGAATGGAAAATAAAATCCATGAAAGGGAAACTATGATTATTGTTCTAAATGTAAGATCATTTCTTAACCCAAAATCAACTTTCATAATCATATCATCATTCTTATTTAACCATAAATTTCATCGACATTGTTCATTGTTCTTATTTGAAATCTGTCTTCTACCAACCTTCCAAAATTGTAAAGTTTATGTACAATCATATTTTCTTTTGGGAACAAAACATGGGAATAAATAAAATGATTTTGGGAAAAATGAGGGGTTTATAAATTGCATAAAATGAACTTATGGATGGGAAATAAAATGATCAATGTTCTTTCCACAAATAACTATCATCAATCAATCATCAAATAATGTGATCAATTTAAGGCTTCAAAATATAACTCTGTAATGTTCCTGACTTGACTAGTATGGGAAAAACTGATAATCCAATGTATCTACTATACATAATTCATTGTTACATCATATAAATGACTATATAAATGATAAATGAGACAAAGGACTGCAAATATTATATTATGATATCTCTGTGAGTACAATGTCGAATGCGGCTGAATAAAAATGAATCACTTGGCTAGATCAAATGACAAAAGGATCTTATCCAGAATACAATAATCAAACTAAATTATAATACTCGATAATAGGTGAGCACTGCAAGATTAATGGATGATCTAGAACTATGGAAGCTCGCACGGTAACTGCTGAAAGTTCGAAAAGTTCACCCTAGTGGATAAACCTCTCGGAATGGCCTGAAAAATGTCCCAAATGGTGCACCCTTCTCTATCTCTCAATCCTTGTGACTGACTGACCCCTTTGCTGGTGTGTCTGGACCCCATATGGATCCCCCTAGGGGAATGTGCCTCTCTCTCATTGGAAAATTGTGCCCTAGTGATTCCACCATCGAAATCGACAAAGATGTGTCTCAAAATGATTGCCTCGACCTACTATGAAATGGGTCAGAATTTTTTCCCTGGATCTAATCAGATGATCGCTCGAGGACCGAAAATGTGTATGCCCAAAGTGTTGCACTCCCAATTTCTAGAAAATGCACCCCAGATGATTCCTCCATCAGAATCTGATGAGGAACCAGAAAAAAGATGCACCTTGCCTTCCTCTCAATTGGGTCGGTTGGGAATATCTAAAATCTCCCTGGATGGGACAAGTCGATCCATTGGACCTCCTCAGAATTTGCGCCCTCACCATGAATAAGTGTGCCCTTGATGCTAAAACCTGTGTAAATTATACTGAAGAATGATGGAAGATCTGTATGATGTTCCCAATGACTAGGGTGTGTCTCTCAACACCAAAATCAACCAATTGGTGTCTTCCTCTTGGAATCCACTAAACATTCTCTCCTAAGATGCACCTCTCTCCTCAATGATGAGTCAAAATATACATAATGATGAATTAGGTTGCTGAGCCTTCTCTTATAGCTTCCCGAAACCCTAATTCACTGTTGACTTCTAATTTTAGCTCGTTTGTTCTATTTTTATCTCAAATTCACTTAAAAGCGCTTTTAACCACTTTTAGCTCAATGGAACTTTCTAAACATAACACCTTTGACTGGAGTGACCTCTAGAAACCCTATTTATCCCTTTCTGTCCTTGGATATAGTCTAACAGGGCAGTTTAGAACATTAATCCTCCTCTATGGAGCTCCTATTTGGAAAGGGACATTACAGTCCTCCCTTGCCGAAATTGCTTTTCCTCAATAAATACCAATCCAAGGTGCTACAACACCTACTCCCTCTCCCAAGTAGTGTCCTCTAATGGAAGCCCTCTCCATCTGATCAAACACTCTCTAATGACCCCGCTCCTCAGTTTCCACTCTCGAAACTCTAGTACCTCCTCCAGAACCAACTCCAACTATCCCTCCTCATCTAATGGTGGCAGCTCATCTAATGTGCTAATTAATTATCCCACTTCCCTTTTGAGGCAAGATACATGGAATACATTAAGAATCTTTCTCCCCTCTAGAAGCTATAGCTCATAAGAAACCTCGCCTACTCAACGCATGATTCTGTAAGGGCCATAAAATATGGGCTTGAGCTTCTTGGCCCCACTCTTCTTTAGAGATGAATTTCTGTAAGGTTGGAGTATAAAGAAAACCCCCAACCTTAATGTTGTTCTCTATCATGTGCATGTCCTCACTCATCTTCTATCGGTTATGTGTCGTCTGCAGGTTCTCTTTCAACAACTTGAGAATCTTTTGACTCTCTATGATCCAATCCTTGGACTTGGGAGTTCTTCTCTCCCCAAAAACCATGTCTACCAAAGTGGGATCATCATATCCGTACAATTCTTAGAAGGGTGTCATACCAACAGACATGTGGAAAGTGGTGTTGTAGAAATGCTCTCCTAAATGTAGCCACTTGACCCATGTTATCTATTGTCCACCTACATAGTTCCTCAAATATTGTTCAACCCACTTGTTGATGATCTCAGGATTCCCATATGTATGAGGGTGATAAATGGTGTTGGATGTCAGCTCAATCCCCACCAACCTAAAAAAATCTCTCCATAATGTCCCAATGAACCGACTATCCCGGTCACTGATGATTTTCCTCGGCAACCCATGAAGTCTGAAGACCTCCCTGAAGAATAAATCAGCTACCCAAACTGCATTCTACTCTATCAATATGGCATAGAAGTGAGAAAACTTGATCAACCTGTTGACCACTACATAGATACATTCCTTACCCTAGACCTTGGGTAGGCCTGTGATGAAGTCCATCGATATACTTTCCCATTTCTTCTCTAGAATGGGGAGTGGCTAAAGTAGCTCTACTAGAAGAGTATGTTTTGACTTGTTCTGATGGAAAGTTAGACATTCACTGATGTTTCTCATAACTTCATGTTTGAGGACCTTCCATGAGAACCTCTACCTGATCTGTCTGTAGGTTTTGAAAAATCCTTAATGTCCTGGTAGTGGTAAATCATGAACTGCTATGAGGATCTTCTTCTTGAGCCCCGAATCTAGCACCAGGTAGACTTTGTCCTTATAGAATATGACATCGTCAATGAACCTATACTCGTCATCCTGTATCTGCCCATCCATAACCTCACATGTGAACTTGTTCTTGGAATATTCCACTAACAAGTGGGATTTCCCATTTACTGAAATCTCCATCAAAGAACACACCACAGGTCTCCTTGATAGTGCATCGTCCACAATTTTATTCTTCCCCTTGACATAATCTATGTCAAAGTTAAATTCTTGTACCTTTGTCACCCATTTCTTCTAGCGCTTTGTTGACGGGCGAAACAGTCCATCCGTCAACTGGAAGAGTGGAACCGGTCCGGGGTTGTCTAAATAACCCAAACCGTTTGGTATGAACCACCCTGACGAGTTTAATGGCTCCGTTGGCCGCTCTGAGGTCTCGTAAGGAAACCAAAGAGAAAGTGATCTGAGCTAAATAATCCAAACTAAGGAAACTAGAAACTAATAAAAACAAACTTAACTTAACTATACTAATCTAACTATAAACTACTAACTATTATATATATACAAGATACTAACTATGACTATAATAACTCAAATCAACTACTTAATTATCAGCTATGATCATTCTTTATTCACAAATATACATTATGGACAAACTATAGATTTGATTAAAACCTGCAAAACTCATGTGTTCGCTGCCCTAAGACAACCAAGAATCTATTTTTGTCTTTTTGTATTTATAAAACAGAAAGAAAGCTAACTGAAATTAAATAATCTAATCTAAATCTAACTAAACTGCTAATTAATCAAAGCAAATAACGTCTAACTAATTAACCTGGAAACGCTCCAAGT
>SNQJ01S0021623.1:22477-86513 GCA_010110895.2 Picea sitchensis | reverse complement strand
TAATAAATGGTTTTGTTTTGTAATTAAATGTATTTGTAACTAAAATATGCCTTTTTGGGCTTTAAAAAGCAGCTCCCTCGCCATTGTATAGACAACCAAGTTCACAACGCTTTTGTGCCAAAAGGCCTTGTGTTCTTTTGTTTATACAAAGCTTTATGTATAAAAGTTCATTTGTATAAGTTAGGAAGAAGATTATAAGTTCATCTCTTTAGGAAAAGCTTTATAAAAAGCTCATTTGTATAAGTTAGGGAGAGGACCCCAAGCTTATGCCAAAGTTCTCATGCCATTTGGTTTTATATGGAGTTTTATTTTCATGGGTATGAATAAAGCTCATTCATATAGAGTTTAAAGAAGTGGTTTATCATATAGAAAAGAACCCATGTTTATGTGTTTAAGCAAGGGGGGTATTTTCGTTTATGTAATTTGAAAAGATGACATTTTTAGTATATTTTGGTAGCTTGATGAGAAAAGCTCATTTATGTAAATATGTTGTTGTATAGAGTTTTTGAGAATGAACAAAGATTGTTTGTACAAATTCGCAGCATAAGTTTTATTACATAGAAATTCTCGTTCTTGAGGGTATTTCATTTATGTAAAATCATGTAAATGAAAGTTCACGTAAAATCATGAAGATGGGTGTCTGTTTTGCTTGTTTTTTGAGAGAAAAAATTATAATTTCATAAGTTCTTCACTTTCAAGTAAACAAAAGTATTTTTTTTATTTAGAATTTCACTTTACAGTAAAAACAAAACTTGTGAAAAATTTTGTTAGCTTTCTACTGACTATTTTTCAATTTATTTATTTATTGAGATGTGATATGTCTATTTGGCAATTGTTTGACAGTATGTTCCTTAAAAATGAAGGGAATGATAATGAGTTATGTTTCCCCCCACCAATGTATCTATTGTTAAACGTTTGTTTTTTACAAACTTAATATACTACAGCAATCTAGAGAGACTCTATTTTTTGATGACTATAGTTTTGAATCTAACAGAGGAATATTATAATTTCTATAATTTTTTGAAGTTGACCAAGCTGAAAAAGTTGCATATTTTAAACACATGTTTTCCCCCACCTTGCATCTATCTTAATTTTTACTTAAAAGTAAAATCTAAAAATACATTTTTGAAGAGAACATTTTAAGCATTTTGAATATAAATTTTTCATAATTTTCCACTGTGTATTTTTAGAGATATGGATTTTCCATTTCACTGAATCATAATGTCACCTGAAAATATTATCCAATGATTTTTTTATAAAATTAAATAAAATTAGATAAAAATAATGAAAATGAAAACAAATTATATCTATTGAAAGTAGATTCAATTTTAAAAATGCTGGTATCAATTTCGAAACCAAATTCTGAGTATTTGCAAGAGTCTGCGACCTCCAAAGTTCAATTAATTGTTGGACACACCGATCACACTAAGAGGGTGGGTGAATTAGTGTGAGGTCTATTTTTACACTTCTCACAAAACTTTAGTTAGCAATCATCATTCACACATCATTACTTATTAATTCCATTCATACTTAGTTTCTTGAATGTAAATATATCTCAATTACATACATTAACAATAAAGAGCTATGCACCATCACAATAAAGAACACAAGGAACACCAAATATATGTATAAGTTTTTTTTTGTATTACGGACTACAATCCTTGGGTTTTATCAGTACCAACTGAAATAGAGCACCAACTCTACATGCAAGACCTAGCCTGTGTATCTTAGCACCAACCAAGATATGATGAATCCAACCCTAAAGTACAAGACCTAGCTTGTAGACATAAATAAATTTGTCAAACTGTACCAACAGTCTATGCACATAAATAAATTTGTCAAACTGTATCAACTATGCACAACCTATCACAACAACCTGTCACCTCAACGTGTCTCATCAATATGATCATCCAAATATGATATGTAACTCTCTAACATACATTGTGTATTTGATAACATACCTGCAAACATTTCTTAACTTCAACAACAAGAAACTATCATTTTTATCAAACTTTACTTTAGTCTCACATGACTAATTTTGGATTAGTCAACAACCCTAACTTGCAACAATCATAAATATGTAACTATAATAAATAAAGGTGTAAAAATGGTACAAAATGTTCTTCAGTGTCTTTTCTACAATTCCTCCAGGTTTCATTGCTTGGAACCTCCCAAAAAAGGAGTTATACAAAAAATGGCATACCTTGTTGAATTATGGCTTATTCTAGAGAGAGAACTTGTAGAGCATGCTTGATGTATGGACCTGCAAATGGTACAAAACATACTACAAACTGTACTCTAACCAATACATTTGGGATTATGGAATTTGGATCTATTATGAATACATTATGACATTTTTACCCGAAACACCTATTTTAGACTAGTTTCAGGACTAGCCACAAACCCTATTTTCCACAGAGTGTAACTCCCAAAATACAATGACCCACAAGGTAATTTTTTTATCAAAGTTATTTGGATATGTTGTCTCAACATCCTCCAGATTTCGTTGTCTGAATCATTCTAGAAAAAAAAATTATTGTGAAAATGGTGAGATGACCTGTAAATAACATACCTTAGAAAGCATCATCAAAAGACTTTATTATCCCTTGAATTTCGGCCTTCTTTACTTCACCTTCCCTCTGAAATTCACCTTAGATCTTCTTTGGTTACCTCAATCACTTGTAGATATTCAATATTCCCAATGGGTACTAATGGGAGACCCTTGCTCTCTTATTTATACTCTCCAAGTAGCTTCCTCTAGAAGTATCCACTTGACCACTTTGTCCACTTAACCAACTTTGTCCAGTTAGCCACTTTGTCCACTTCACCACTTTATTCACAAATAGTAAACTCTCCAATTCTAGTTGCAACTAATTTATTTTTAATTGTTTTCTTGTTGCAACCACTTAACCCATGACTAACCACTTTGACTGGTCAACTCCTTCTAGGAGCTTCTAGAATAATTTGACTTCTTTGACCTTATAGAGGCTTCTAGATAACTCATGAGGGTTCTCCAGCTTCATATGGCCATAATTCTCTAACTGTGAGGAGTTATGTGATGTTCCACATATCACCAGAAATGGCATTACATATACTATCCATATGGAATAATTTCTCTTGCAAATTCACTAATATTAATTACATTATTCCTTAATCAAACTTGGGTTCCCTAACCACACTACTGGGCTACCTAACCATTTCGACTTCACAAAGTGTCTTCCCGTGATGGATTTCACCATAAGGGGACCACTTTGAGAACTTTATCCAAGAGTGTCTTCTTGTGAGGGATTTCAAAATAAGGGGATCACTTTGGAGTTTATCCATTTGGTTATTCATATCAACCATGACAAGACAACAATGACCAAACTTTACATCATCATGTCTATACATCAATCCATGACAATGCATCACTATGACACCACTTGACATATTTTACATCAATTACATATATGACAACACATGCCATCAATCAATACATTGATGATACTATGACAAGACATCAACTCTTTGAAATCAATCATTTGACGTCAATGACAACATAATGCAACAATATCCCCCTTTGGCATTGATGGCAATACCAACATTGATGTCAACACTAATCATTGATGGAAACATGTAGACATGGAATTTCTCTTCATCAATAGTCATCTCAATCACATCAATGTGACTATCTCTCCCCCTTTGAAATCAATGGCAAAGGGTAGTTCTCTCCTTGGGGCTGCTCCCCCTACCTGAACTCTCCTTGGGGATGATCCCCTTGTCTAGATTCCTTTGATATTCCTCTGAATAATATCTCCCCTTTTGAACAAGGGATATCACTCTGTTGGAATGTTGAATACATATCGCTCATGCTCTCTCTGTGACAATCATTCCCCTTGGAAACATGCCTCTGTTCTCTCTCTCCAAGAATCTATCTCTCTATCCTGCATATGATGAATATCTCCTCCTGGAATCATGGGAAGAAGAATGACTCCCCCTGTGGGTATGTCTCCCCCTATCTTCTCTGCAAGATGAAAAATATGCTACCACTACGATCTACTTCTGCTGCAAATGCTACTGCTCAACTAGAATATAGATCAACTGTTCAAGAATGATCCTCTCTTCCTATGATGATCCTTGGACCTGTCCATGCATCAAACTCATGCCATACCATACATCATGAAGAAAAATATATGTCAACAATGAATAGAGAATCATGAACAAAGCATCAACCATGTACATCCTGTGCCATATTGTGTGCCAACCATGCACAACACCCATGTACATCAACCATGTACATCAATACCATANGAGTGTATCAAGTATATTCCAAGAACATGTGCCAACTGTGTACCAACCATATGCCTCTACCAACATGCCAACCATGTGCCTCAAACAAGTGGCGTATCACTCATGATATGCCTCCACCATGAACCAAGTGCCACAACCATGTATCTCAGCCATCAATATATCAACCAAGAATCATAACAAGTGTCTCAACTATATCATGTTATACATCATGTACCAAAGCAAGTGCATCAACCATGCACCAAACTTCAACAATATGAACTACAATCAAGATGTGTTCCCATACATGTATGCCATATCAACCATAAACCATGTGATAATCATATTGCTAGCAAGTGCTTCTAACAATGTACCAAATATGTACCAATCACGCATCAACTATAGATCAAGATATGACTCATCGATGATGTACAACATAACCACCTCATCAACTACATGTCCTAATATGTAGCTCAACCACATGCCAAATTCATGCACCAAGACATCCAACAAATATGCCTCTAACAATACTTCATAAGATATATTAATGGAGCTCACATATGTACCAGCCATGTACCATGACATATCTTCCTCAAAAACCATTCACTAGAACAAGTACTAAGTAGCCAATAGTACCTCTAAACATGTACTAAGAGTGTCTCTCAATAGATAAATGATATGTCTCTAGCTAACATCACATCAACGTGAATTGTCTCATAAACAACATTCCATATCATCACTGACATAACCAACATTGTTCCTCAACAATAAATGTCTCGGGTTAGTACCATGCATCCAAGATAGACTTTCAACACTCAACCATATGTCATCACCATACATACATCAAATACACATGCCAACATATAATCATGAAAACCTGCAATAAACCATGCCAGTCCTTGCAAAACAGAGTTATAACATCAAATCATGTTGCAACTCATATGCATAGCCTTCTTTTCCAAGGATTTTACCATAGGTACGCGACCTGTTCTACAGAAAGCTCATGTATGCACACGACCTTTCTATAGGTCACCTTGCATATGTACGCGACCTTTCTATAGGTCTCCTTGCACATGTACACAAATTCTCCCATATGATCCTGCATATGCTTAAAAAAATCAAGCTTGATCTTGTCTCATGGCTACCATTTTGTTCTGGTTGTTCAGTCTTCTTCACCCACTTCTGAAGGTGTCCTATCTTCTCAGAACTTGAGCTCCGAGCTTCCATATTTTCAAAATTGTCTTCATTCCTAGCTTCATGTGTTTTTGTGTCATGATATATGAATCACTCCTCATGGACTGTCTTCTTGTGTTCCAACAATCCTGGGATTTGTGGCCAAACCCACTACAACGGTAGCATCTCATGGTGTGACAATGAGCAACAATGTGTCCCACTTGATTACATCTCCAACACCTTAGGGTGCTATGAAACCTTCCATTATCTTTCCTTGCATAATGTCTACAATCCAAAGCTTTGTGACCATATTCATTACATGAGTAGCAGTGACCATGAAAAACATTTTCATACCTTTGCTTTGGTGTCCATCTTGAAGGTGTCTCTTTTGAATTTGCTTTGAGGTGTAAAGATGAATTCTTAATGTTTTCCTTGCTTTGTTCTTTTGAAAGTTTCCTTGCTTTGTGTAGATTGTTTACTTGCATCATTACTTCCACCTTTTGAGAATGAAGGACTTACCTCATGCTTCTTAGAAGTGATAGCTTCAAGATGTATAGCTTCCTTGTTGTATCCAAGATCTGATTTATCATTTGGAGATCTTTGGCTATCTAGGATCTCATCCAATATTGTTGATTTTTCATGAACTTGATGTGAGTGTTTTACTTCTCTACTTTCTTTCTAAGATCAACAACTTCAACTTCCAACTTATGGCATGACTCTTCCTTTTCATTTACTTGATTCTTCAATAGTTCCTCTATTCTTTTGGCTTCTTCAATTTTGGTCTTAAGATTGACATTAACTTCAAGACTTTTTCTAAGCTCATCATCTACCTTCTTCTTTTCTTCTATTTTATTCTTTAGCCTTTTGATCTCTTCTTCTTTTTCTTCTAATTGAGTCTTTTTACTTTCTTCTTGTTCTTTGAGCATTTTCTTTAGTGCCATGGTATATCTTGGGTACTTTTCTAGGACTTCCTTGGTGTATTTTTAAAGATACTAAAAAATAATTGAGTAATGTCCCATTTCACTGCTAACATCATCTAACTCAAATAAAACTTTATCTTTAAGCTTCAAAAAATCTTCCTCTTCATCTATAGGATAACTGTCATCTGATTTTACACAAAATACTTATAGATTTTCTTCTTCACTTGTAGAGAAACATTCAACATCATCACACTTAGAATTATTGCAATCAGAGGATTTTGGAAATTCTTTACCTTCATTGTTCTTGATGGAATTATCTTCAGTGTCTTCCTTTTTGCCTTGATATGTCTTCTCTAGATTTATCCATAGATCCTTGGAAGAACTACATTGTCCCATGCTTCTGTTGACAGAACTTGAGAGTCCATTGAAAATGGTCTCGAGAGCTAATGCATCATTCTTCTTTTCTTCCTTTTGTGCTGCAAACTTTGACTTATTCTTCAAGGGAACTGATCCACCAATAGTTGCTTTCCAAACACCTTCTCCTTTTCCTTTCAAATACCCTTTCATTTCTATTCTCTATGTTGAATATTTTTTCTCATCAAATATTGGAACTTCATCATCCATTTGTGTGCCCATGGATCTCCTCCAAGCTCATTAAGGCTTATAGTGAAGGACTTCTTTGATACCAATTATTGGACACACCGATCACACTGAGAGGGGGGGGGTTGAATCAGTGTGAGGGATATTTTTACACTTCTCACAAAAATTTAGTTATCAATCTCCATTCACAACATCATTACTTATTAATTCCATTCATACTTATTTTCTTGCATGTAAATATATCTCAATTACATATATTAACAATAAAGATCTATGCACCATCACAATAAGAAACACAATGAACACTAGATATATGTATATGTTTCTTTTGTATTACAAACTACAATCCTTGGGTTTTATCAACACCAATTGAAATAGAGCACCAAATCTCAATGCAAGACCTAGCCTTTGTATCTCAGTGCCAACCAAGATGTGAGAAATCCAACCCTCAAGTACAAAACCCATGTTGTAGATAGAAAGAAATGTGTCAAACTGTACCAGCAATATATACCAATACATGTGCATAAACTATGTAGAACCTGTCACCTCAACCTGTCTCATCAATATCATGATCCAAATATGATCTGTAACTATGTAACTTACCTGGTGTATGTGATCATAGACCTGCAAAACTTTCTTAACTTCAACAACAAGAAACTAGCATTTTCATCAAACTTTACTTTAGTCTCACATGACTAATTTTGGATTAGTCAAAAACCCTAACTTGAAACAATCATAACTATGTACCTGTAATAAATAAAGGTATGAAAATGGTACAAAATTTTCTTCAGTGTCTTGTCTACAATTTCTCCAGGTTTCACTGCTTGGAACCTCCTAGAAAATGATTTATACCAAAAATGACATACCTTGTTGAATTCTGGCTTATTCTAGAGAGAGAAATTGTAGAGCATGACCCACATGGAATATTTTTTGTATAGATCTGAAAATGGTACACAACATTTTTCAAACTGTACTCCAACCAATACATTTTGTCTTATGGAATTGGGATCTGTTATGAATACATTATGACGTTTTTACCCGAAACACTTGTTTTAGACTAGTTTCATGACTAGCCACAAACCCTATTTTCCACAGAGTGTAACTCCCAAAATACAACAACCCACAACCTGAAAGTTGTATCAAAGTTACTTGGATATGTTGTCTCAACATCCTCCATATTTTTCTTTTAATATCATTCTAGAAAAATAGTTATTGCAAAAATGGTGAGATGACCTGTAAATAACATAGCTTAGAAAGCATCATCAAAAGACTTTATCCTCCCTTGAATTTCGGCCTTCTTTACTTCACCTTCCCTATGAAATTTGCCTTAGATATCCTTTGGTTACCTCAGTCACTTGTATATTTTCATTATGCTCAATGGATACTAATGGGAGACCCTTGCTCTCTTATTTATTCTCTCCAAGTAGCTTCCTCTGGAAGTATCCACTTAACCACTTTGTCCACTTAAACAACTTTGTCCACTTAGCCACTTTATCCATTTAACCAACTTTGTCCACTTAACCACTTTATCCACAAATAGTAAACTCTCCAATTCTAGTTGCAACTAATTTATTTTTAATTGTTTTCTTGTTGAAACCACTTAACCCATGATTAAATACTTTTACTGGTGAACTTCTTCTAGGATATTCTAGAATAATTTGACTTCTTTTACCTTCTAGAGGCTTCTAGATAAATCATGAGGGTTATCCAACTTCATACGGCCATAATTCTTTAACCGTGAGGAGTTATGTGGCGTTCCACATATCACCAGAAATTGCATGACATATACTATCCATATGGAGTAGTTTCTCTTGCAAATTCAATGATATTCATTACATTATTCCTTAATAAAACTTGGGTTCCCTAACCACACTACTAGGCTACCTAACAATTTGGACTTCACAAAGCATCTTCCTGTGAGAGATTTCACCATAAGGGGACCACTTTGAGAACTTTATCCAAGAGCATCTTCCCGTGAGGGCTTTCACCATAAGGGGACCACTTTGGATTTTATCCATTTGTTTATTCCTATGAACCATGACAAGACAACAATGACCAACCTTTACGTCATCCTGTCTTTTCATCAATCCATGACAATACATCACTATTATAACACTTGACATATTTTACATCAATTACATCTATGACAACATAGGCCAACAATTAATACATCAATGATACTATGACAAGACATCAACTCTTTGAAATCAATCATTTGACATCAATGACAACATAATGCAACAATAAGTTGGAGGGAATTCTCAAGTTCATACAAACAGTCCCATTTGCAGGTTTTTGGCCGAAAAAATATTTCGGCCGAAAAGTGTTTTGTTTGGCCACAATATATTTTTTTAATGGAATCCGTTAAAAATAAATGGATTCCTAACCTTTGGGCCAAAAATTAGTGTTTTCGACTGAAAGGTGGGTGAGAGAATTCTGTTGGTCGAGAAAAAATAAAGGGACACGTCGTTTGGTTTCGGTTGGGACAAAATCATATAAATACGCTTTCGGACGAACCATTTTTACACAATTCACTCACTCATTTCATATTTTTGCATATGTGGAGCCCCTAAGAAAAAAATTGGAGCATCTTTTTAGCTAATTGGAGGATCTTTTTCGTTATTTTTAACACGGTTGTTGATATTTTGAATGGAAAAAAAAGTTCTCTTTTTGAAGTTCATGTTTTTATTGGAGTAACAATTTATATATTGAAGGCTTTGTTGATCATTTTTTCAAGGTGAAGACTTACTTGAACATTATTTTCAAGGTGAAGGCTTTCATAAGAAATTTCTTATTATATCAAAGAGAATTTGTTTGAGTAATTTTTTTTAAACATTTCTTGTAAAATTCTTGATATTATTTTTGAATGATTTTTGTCGCAATGAAGTTTTTTTCAAATTGTTTTTTTCAAAGATCAAAAGTTTTTTAAAATCGATTTTTTTATGCAAAATTTCTTTTAAAAACAATTTTGTTTATTGAGCACTTTTTTCCAAAACTTTTACAATATGATTATAAAATCCATTTTTTTTTTTTTTTAATGAGCTATAATATTTGAAGCTTAAAATTTTATTTCGTGTTATAAAATGTTGATTTTTAAATTTTTTTTTACATATAACTATACTCATGGGCAACAAAAGTGGGCGCAAGAGAAAATTTGATCGCACTCGAGATGAAACTCACCATTTACGAACAAAGGAAAGAGCATTATTGGAGAAAGAAACGAGAACGTGAAAATATTGAAGAAATAAACAATGATGATGATGTAAATAGAGAGTTTCAACAAGAAAAAGTGCAACCAGATATGCATGTACATATTATCTATAATAAAAGTATATAATTCAAATTTAAATTATTGTTTAATATAATTGATTGTAATTTCGATTTGATGTTTTTCAAAAAATAGAAATAGATTTGCCTCATAACGTTGATGAAGTCATTGAAACCGAAATTGAAGCAGAAGTCGAATCACCTACATGTATGTACATAAATTTAGATAATACAAGATGAGCACTTGTATATAATTTAGTGAATTTGTGTTCAGGTTTTGTTTTCTAATATAAAATTTAAATTGAAATATGTAGGAGAATCTATCAACATTGATGATGAAATATTAGAAAATGTTGATACTGACAAATTTGGGAAGAAAGAAGCTAAGCATTATATAAGATATCTTGTTAAGAATATGTATACAACTTCTTTTAGAGATGAATCTATAATAGTACAAGCTTGAATTTTTCTATGTCTAATAAAGTTAAAAGAAGCTACATCATTATTGGGTATTCAAAAGTCGACAAAAGATAGAAAGGTGAAACAGAATGTCTTTGACAATATAAATTTTGGAAAATCTCGAAAAAAAGATGTCAGTGTTGCACATAGAGTGATACAAACAAGAGTTGTTTCATCTAGCAATATAAAATATTGTTTGACACAACACATAACAAAAGCGATGGGAACCTCAAGAAAAACAGTGTACAAACATAGAAAATTTCGATTGCAAATAGATGCAAATGATGAACTTTCTTGTTGGACAACTATTTCTAGACAACCCTACAAAGATAGACTTGCAGAAAATGTTAAAGAATTAGCCTGTAATTTTTGGTTGACAGAATCCCATTTTTCACCACATACAAGCGATGTGTTGCGATGAAAAATAACATGAAAACAAAATGAAGAACATCCAAAACATATATTTCCAATGACACAAATAGAATTGTTCAATAAGTTCAAAGAAGAGCACAAAGAAGTTAGAATTTCCATCAATACATTTGTGCAACAAAAACCATGGTTTGTTAGACCCATCACTACTCGTGACACTTGTTGTCGTTATAATTTGGAATTTGAGTTATATTACGACACTTTTCTTCATTTTGGTAAAACTTTATGGGCAAGTTCACCTCCTCCTTCCACATTTCGTGATTTTATTTCTCAAATTCTATGTGAAAGAGAAGGTGATGAATTATTTTACCAAAAGAAATGTGTTGGTGGAAAGAAATGGGATCGTTGGGGAAATATAAGTTTGTTTCACTCAAAGTATCCTATTGATATGAAATATAATTCCTTTTCTAATATAACAATCAATTGGAAGAGATATGAATATATCAACAACACGACTCCACATTCTTCAAATGTTATTTCCAAAAGGATTGATTTGAAAGTAGATAAAATCTGTGTGATATACTTTTTGAAGAAGTTTGGGGAATAAATTTATAAATACACCAAGAATTCACATAGAGCTTGATGGAAAGACCTACAATTCAAACAATTTGGTGAAGTGTTTCCACTAGGGACAATTTTGTATGTAGTTGATTTTGCAGAGAATTACATATTCGTTGCGCAAAAATAAATACAGAATGAATATTATCATTCTGATCAGGTCACTATATTTGTCCACATTCTATATAGACATGCTCAACAAAGTGTTGATAACATAGAAATCACCAATAAAAATTGACATGTTATTAAAGAATATCACTTTTATATAAGTGATGATCAAGCACACGATACACATTATGTACAACATTGTTTTGATAAATTTTATGATTCATTGAAAGAACATGGGATCGTATTTGATCGACATTGGATATGGTTAGATGGATGTGTAGGTCAGTTCAAATATTCACTATCATTCTATTAGTTGTGTCATATTCACAAGAAATCAAACATTACACATTGTTGGAATTTCTTTGAGACCGGTCATGGAAAATGAGAGCACGACAGTGCAGGGGCATGTGTAAAATGAGCACTTTGAAGGTATCAAATGAACCCTCATGCCAATCGATTTGAATCTATTGATCAAGTGTTTGAATGGTGCAAAATGGTGCTAATCCATGAAAATAATCTGTCAAGGGATGTGCATAGGTGTGTGTATATATATGTTACACATGTACACATGATATTTTTATTCACATGTTCAAATTTATATGATCTTCAATCATGTTCTTGATAGATTTCAAGTTAACAAGTTCTTGTCTTATGCAAGTTTTTTGGGTATGTTGGAAACCAAGATGTAAATAGATCAATCCCATATGATTCTAGTACAATACATGGGACACAACAAGTGCATTCAGTTAAAAAAAAATGCTATCAAAATGTGTTTGCATTTGATAGAATAAAAGAATCTTGTTTTTGTTCAACTTGCATAGAGGACACATAATCCATAGAGATTTGTGAAAACAAAAATGTGGAATATGTTAAAGCTTGGAGTGTTGATATTATGGTAGTTTCGGGAGGTATTAACCTCTATGTGTAACCTTTGATGAGACTAGAATATTCTGGGAAGCAAGAGAAACCATAAACAGATGTGTAGAACCCTAGAAGATATGTTAGCTCAATAAAATAATTAATATTTAAGTGTTAACCTCTAAAATAAGAAGTCGGCCTGGACAGGTGAAAAAGAGCACTATAAATAAGAGGGCTCTAGATCTCATTTTTCATTCACACTCTCACAACTACATAAATATTAGTGGTGCACAAGTTTGGAGAGGGAGTGCAGCTGCAGCTACTGCAACTGGGATTTTCATCTTTGGTTATGGTTTAGACTTCTGATTTGGTTATGGTTTAGAATTTCTGATTTTGTTATGGTTTAAAATTTTTGTTTGATATTCTAGCCTTAGAGAGAGATATGCTACCTTGGTTGGATATTGTTTTTAAGATCTTCTTTCAGACATATTTTGTCTATCAAGGTTAAAGGTGCTTGGGGGTGGATGCGTGCCTATGGTTGGGCGACAATATTGCTATATTGTCTATGGAAAAATGAGCACATCTCTTCTATTCTAACAAGTTATGGGTCCACACTATCTTCAGACACTCTAACCACTAGAATATAGATTGAGAAGTTATTCATTAAGCTTGTTGTGGCACCAGTTACAACTGTAGTTAGGTCTTTTGATTATGCAACTACAACAAACCATAACCCTTATGTTCAGGCACTTTTGGTGAATCATTTGACCTAATTCCTTGACATCCTAGTGTTCCCTAGCCTAGCACACCTCTTGGTAATATTAGCTAGGAAAAATATTAGGTTTGAATTTTTGGTCAAAGTCCAATTCAAAGGTTGACTAGTCAAAGTCAAAGTCAAAGTCAAAGGTTGACTTATGGTCAAATTGATTTTGTGATCAAAGTTGAAATTTTTAGAGTTTCTATCTTGATTGAATCTAATCTCTTCTTGTCAATATCATATCTAGTTTCAGATTGGAAGACAAGTTGGATGTTGCTACAAGACTCCAAAGGTATGCACTTGTATATGTTATCCAAGTAGTATCATCTAGAAAAACATGATTCTGTTTGCAAGGAAAGTACTAGAGACCTTGTCCAAGTTGTAGTATTTGATTCAATGCATTCATAAGAATAAGCACACTCTCCATAGAAGTGAGGCTTCAGGTTCCAGGTTTGATTAAATTGTTAAAATGTATATATATCAAGGCTAGTAGTTGCTACATTACAAACTGTGAAAGTAGTCTTTGAAAGGTTCTATTATTGTTAGGTGCAATGAATACTTGATTGCATGTGAATATTACTGATATAGATGCTTATTGTATGTGTTCGTAAGATGAACTAACATCTCCTCTAGTTAGATATTTCTTGTTTTCTATTGTTGTTCTTGTTCCGGGCATGTACCCTTGTGAAATATGTTTGATGAACAATCCTTGCAGAAGTTTTCATAGAAGAAGTTTATATGGATGACACAACTGCCATATGGGCAGCAATAAGAACAAATAGAAACAAACTTAAAGAGACTCAAAGGAGTCGGACTCGAAGGAAGTCAACAATCAAAAGGAAACCAGAACAAGATTGTGACACTTTGCATAAAGAAAAGAGATATGCAACATACGAAAGCATGGACTCTCTTAGACGGAGGGATCTGATCACATAATTCCAAAAGAAGAGAATATACATTGTTCATTCAGGCATGAATCCGGGATTAGGATGGAGCTAATCCCCAATGAGATGATCCATTGAATAATCCGTGAATACTATGAAGTATCTATCCATGTTCTTCATCACAAGTAGCAACCATGATAAACAACACATGTTCAACTTGACTCTAGAAGAAGTCTTCTTTGAAAAGAATCCTTGAATATCCTCGGTTTTCCATCTACATTTATGTTCCTATGGCAGAAGGAAAAATTTCGATCCTTCATGAATGAAGGGCATGTAATATATAGAATATTTCATGGACTCCAACATTAAAGAGAAACATGAGGAAGAACATGAATATTCCAAGAAAGAAAGAAAAGTCAAAACAACCAATTGAACCAGTTTGAACCCACTAGAAGCAGTCAAGTAGAAGGAATGGAAGGAAGTTGTGATGACGAGTAATGTATGTGAGAAATTGTGAAAAATACTTATAAATGGAAGAATTGATAGATACAAGGAAAGACTTGGGGCTAGAGGGTTCTCCCAGAAGGAGGGAGAATACTATGATGACAACCTTGTTCCAGTAACCAGACATACCTCTACCTGAGTCATTATATCTTCTGCAGTATCCATGGGTTGGACTTTACATCAAATGGATGTAAAGACTCTTATTCTCAACAGAGTAATTGAAGGAGAAACATACAGAAAAACCTAAAGGTTTTGAGGTATACCAGAAAGAGACCCATGTATAAAGATAGAAGAAGACCTTGTATGGATTCAAGAAACCTGGTGCATAACCTCTCATGTACAACATAAGTGTGGTGAAAACTTCCTATGATAGAGGAAGTGTATTGAATTGATTCTTCAAAAGTTTGGGATGATGGATTGAAAATCTATGGTAAACTCCCATGATGACAGATCTGAAGAAGATGTGAGACTTTGATCCAGTAAACCCATCTTTGTGTCGACAATTGATTGGATCGTTAATATTTGGAGAATACTCAGCTGGATATTTTCCTTGTGAGACATTTGATTTATGGTATACAACTGCATGTATTTATCGATTCAGATTGGGTAGGGAGTGCAAATGAAATAAAAAGTTCTACTTGGATATGTTTAAGTTTGATCTTTGCCAAGATGTCATGGGCTAGAAGGAAATATAAGTCTGTTGCACTCAAGAAATATAGAAGCAGAGTATAGTGCAGTTTGTGATGCTTGTACAGAATCAGTGTGTCTATGTAAGCTAGTTTCTGGACTGTTGGATCAGTTGTTGGATTCGACCATGATATATTGTGATAATCAAAGTTGTGTGAAGCTTTCAGAGAACCCTATGTTCCATGACGGGTCGAAGCACATTGATATTGAGTATTATTTTCTCCATAATAAAGTCCAGAGGGGAGAAGTGGTTCTCCAATATATCTTCACAAATGAGTAGATAACATATATTTTGGAAAAGCCTCTGTCCAAGATGAAAAGTTTGCGTACTTAAGGGACAAGATGGTACTCATGGAGACGAATTCCTTATTGGAAAAGGAAGAGATTACTCTCAGGTTAGGAGGGAGCATTGATATGTTATTGGTTTATGGGAAGTCATTTTCCAGTTCAGAAAATGGTCCAAGTTGGGAAGTCACCTTCCAGTCAGGAAATTGGCCCAAGATTTCTGACGGACAAGCATTTTCCAGTTCAAAAAATGGTTTAGATCGAACAGTCATTTTCATAATGAAAATGGTCTGATAGATTGTCGATCTACCATAGAAAACAATTCCCCTTGTGTCTAGTGTGGGGGAATGGTCTAGGAAAATCATTCTTCTTGGCAGTCACTCTGAGTAGTTGTCAAGAAGAATTGTCCACCTCTCCGAGTAGTCATTCTTTCGAAGTTCACAGTTGTGAGCAGTTTCAAAGAATGGTCCATTATAGGAGGTTCGTGCAGCACAATCATTCACTAGGGCAGACTCATTCTCTCCAGGTTGCACTGTGATTAGTGTCGAAAGAATGGACCAATTAGGTGAATGGTCCAGATTCAGAAATGAGGGACATGCATTCCCTACAACTGACTCATTCTCTCCAGGTTGCACTGTGATTAGTGCCAAAGGAATGGCCCAGTTAGGTGAATGGTCCAGGATCAGAAATCAAGGAAAATTATTCTTCTATGCTTGGGAAGAATAGTCTAGATAACCCATGGCTAATGTTTTCACTTTCTGAGGGAAGATGCTCTTCCAGATCTCACAAATGTGAGTGGAGGAATGGCCCAGATGACTCATTTTGTATAATGATATTGTTTATGTAGGTTGATATCAGATGATATGATTGTTGGGTAGACTGTATGTCTCTGGACAATAGTTGTATGCTATTGTGGTGGGTATGCTCCATTGGTAGTGACTATGTGTCACTAGTTAGTAGTTGTGTGCTACTAGGAGTGGTTGTGTACCACTGGATAGTAGTTGTGTAATACTATGGATAGACACAGTTGTTTTCTATTGGATGGAATTGTTCTGATTTCCATGGAGACTACCACTAGTGTTGGATATGATTTCCAACTAGATGGATAGTCAGTGTGCTGATGGACAGACATTTTCTAGGTGAAGAATGGTCCAGGAAGGAAATATTGTTGGTGGATATACATCCTCCCTATGGAGGATGGTCTAGGTTGAAATATTGTTGGTGGACAGACATTCTCCCTGTGGAGAATGGTCTAGGTTGATAGATTGTTGATGTACCATGGAAAACTATTTTTCTAGGACGTATGTCCGGATTAGAAGAATGGTCTGTCTCCCTGATTTCACAGTAGTGACCGGAGTGGAGATATTGGTATATGATAGACATTTTCCCTGAGTTCACAGTTGTGGTCAGAGGGAAAATGGTCCAGGACAATCATTATTCTAGGACGTATGTGCAGATTAGAATAATGGTACTTGTATCCCATGGCATGGCTTTCATCATCTGTTGGAACAAATATTCTTCTAGGACATATGTCTGGATTAGAAAAATAGTCCTTGTATCACTCTTTGAAGTGATTGACTTATTCAAAATCATGCCTGATTACTCATATGGAGTATGTCTTCGAGAGATGATGCAGTTGATGCTATCATATGATATTGATAATGATGATGTTGCTCGTGAGTTGATCTACAATATCATGAGATATCATGTGTGGCTAGGATGATGCTACCAGTTGAATGGTCTATTTTTTCTCAAGACCATTTCCTTTAATACCTCCCTAGATAGGAGGGAGTGTTGATATTATGGTATATGAAAGAGGTATTAACCTCTACATGTAACCCATGATGAAACTAGAATATTTCGGGAAGGAAGAGAAACCCTAAAATGATGTGTAGAAACCCTAGAAGACATGTTGACTCAATAAAATAATTAATATTTAAGTGTTAACCTCTAAAAGACGAATTTGGCCTGGACAGGTGACAAAGAGAGCTATAAATAAGAGGGTGCTAGAGCTCATTTGTCATTCACACTCTCACAACTGCATAAAGACTAGTGGTGTGCAAGTTTGGAGAGGGAGTGCAGTTGCAACTATTGCAACTAGGGTTTTGGTCTTTGGTTATGGTTTGGACTTTCTGGTTTGGTTATGGGTTGGAATTTCTTTTTATATGCTAGACTTAGAGAAAGATATGCTATCTTGGTTGGCTATTGGTTTTAAGATCTTCTTCCGGACATATTCCATCTATCAAGGTTAAAGGTTCTTGGGGGTGGCTACGTGCCTATGGTTAGGTGAAAATATTCCTATATTGTCTATGGAAAAAATGAGCACATATCTTATATTCTAACATGGAGACATATCAAACTTAATACAAAAGGGAAAATTCCACTCGCAAACTCAAAGGAGATGGAATCAAATGAAAATATAGTGTCAATTGATGACGATAGAGTTTCTGATCTTGTTAGAGAAGTTAATCTATGTTTCAATTATTAAATATATTTGTTAAATATTTAAACAGCTTGTAGATGTACTTGTAAGTTGGATATATAAAATCTATATATAGTAGATGAGTAATGGCATGTGCATGTGTTCTAATCCAACGAGAATTTCTTGTTGGGACATATTGAATTATTTAAAGGTGATGTCTTTGTCATGGTTGCACCTGTAGACAACACTGAAAACATGAAATATTATTTGATGCGATGCACAAAAGGAACGATGAGGTTATTAGAATATTTTGATGATAACGATTTTATATATGAAAGAGGATCCATCGTATTGAAATGCTTTTTTTTTCAAGAAATCCATCAAACCGATAGTCATGTTCACTTTCAAGACTATCATTCGGATGTCATAAGTTTTCAATATAGTCATTTGGTATGTGCAGTGCGCATAAAGATAATAGAGGTTCATCAAGGAAAAAAATAAAAGTTATAAAATGGAAAATGTCAAAAGCCGATCATGAACGGATAATTGAAGATGGCATACCATTACAATTTCTTTAAACAAGTGACATACAATCCATAATTTTTTATTTTGCATTGAAAGTACATGTATTTATGGATATGTAGTATTATGGAATCATCTTGTTTAGTTCACTTTCGTGGTCCACTCAAATAAGGAACTATATTTTTGATGAATTATAACTTACTGACCATTTTTTACAATTTTTTTCATAAAACTAGATCTAAATTGGTCAATTCAAAATTATTAAATATTCGGGTCCCCATATGTCCTCCGGACCACTTAAGGGATGAGATAACATGCTATGGATTTTCTAGTCATGCCCCGAATTTGATCTTGTTTGGTTTTTAATACCATGTTCATTCGAGTAAGGTGAGTTTTAATGAAATGTTTGTCATGTACTTCTTTATTAAACACAATTCCGCACATATAAATAGATATTAATTATAGTTTATGTTCGGGTCCCCATATGTCCTCCTAACTGCGTCATATTCAAGATATCTTGGATATTTCCTCCAAGACTTGGTTCACACACACTTTGATGTGATCAAAGAGATTTCCCACGGTGATTTCTTCCTCTTCCTTGAGTGAAATTTTACAATATCAATGCTATTTAAATTGACATGTTCCATAATAATAGAGTTCAATGCTCCATATTGTTAATGACAAAGTTAGTGAGCCATTTATGTATCTTAACTTTAGGGAAACTTGTGAGACCATCAATTTTTCTACTAGGGAGATCTTAGTTTTCTTCAAGTTTGCTTCAAATTCTTCTTTAGTATAAATTTTACCACCCTATGTAATGGAAGTCCACTCCAATTCTTTCATGAAATAAAATGTCATAAAGAATATTTAACTTCCTCTCTCCACAAACACTTCACACATTGCAATCAACTATTGTAATATATCAACCTTTCTACCCCAACCTCCTTTTATCTATTTGAACCTATTATTTGAGGGAAGATTATCCTTCTCTCTTTTATGTTCATTCATGTAAGTGTGATTCCTAATAAATGTATGAAAGAAAATGACAAAGTTGAAATGAAATGGAATGGAATTTCAAAGTTTAAATGGATTTATGAAATTTGCTTGCACTCAAAACACTGACATGAAATGAAATTCTCCATTTATGAAACTTCTTCTAGCTAAGAAACACAATGAATGGACACTCTTTTTTTATAAGATAACTAAAATAAATGGATACAGGAATTTCCTCCTCAAGGGAGTATTGGAATTCAATATCCATATCTACTTCCTAATTGGTTTGTATTATACAAAAAACTTCAAATTGAGCCTTGATGTCCATGTACAAATAGGGCACTCCAAACAAAAAGTTGTTTTCACCTTAGTCATTCTTAATTTATCACATAAATTAAGTTCAAATTCTTCATACTCTATTGTTTTTGTATCATATAAATTATATATCCTTGAAATTCTCAGAATGTTTTAAGAATAGTCCATCTCATAGTTCCAATGTAAGTTCAATATCCATATATTGATTTGTATTGGTACAAAAGGCTTCACATTGGACCTTGATGTCTATGTACATATATGGAACCAAAGAAAGTGGTTTTCACCCTTCCCTTTAACTTCTCACAATGTTTTAATGTTTTAAAAATAGTCCATTTCATTACATTCCAATGTAATGTTCATAATTTACGTTTCTGCATTATTATTATTATTATTATTATTATTATTATTATTATTATTATTATTATTATTATTATTATTATTATTATTATTATTATTATTATTATTATTATTATTATTATTATTATTATTATTATTATTATTATTATTATTATTATTATTATTATTATTATTATTATTATTATTATTATTATTATTATTATTATTATTATTATTATTATTATTATTATTATTGTTATTATTGTTATAATAAACTTAAAAATAATTTTGATTTTTAACTTTGAGATTTATGTGAAATTAAATTTCCATTGTGATTTAAAAAAGTGGTATCTATGTACTTTATTTATGTAAATTAAATTTCCATTGTGATTTAAAAAAAAATTAGTATCTATGTACTTTAAACTTAAGACCTCTTTGAAAATTTTTACTTGTATTCTTAACACTTCATCTATTAAATATGCAATGAACTTCTATTAAATATTGAATGAAATTTAATGATATTTAACTAAATAGTATCTATGTACTTTAAACTTAAGACCTCTTTGAAATTTTTCACTTGTGTTCTTAACACTTCATCTATTAAAAATTCAATGAACTTTTGTTAAATATTCAATGAAATTTAATAATATTTAACTAAATAGATCATGTTCAAGTTTTTCAATTTTTATATGATTGAGTATGGTAATCTATCTTTAATTTTGATTAAATTGATTGCATTGTGTTATTCTAAACACTGTTATTTTTCATTATATGATTCTAAAAATATCCAAGAAAATAAGATCATGTATCTAACATATTTTTAAATCCAAGAAAATTTAGAATCATCATGATCTAAAGTTTAAACATAAATAAGATCACGTAAGCATATTTTTAAATCTAAAATAGTTCTAGTTCACGCTCATGATCTAAACTTAAATAAGGTCATATATTTAACATATTTTTAAATCCAAGTGGAAATTTAGAATCTTCCCTATTTCTGATGCAGGATAGATTATGTTATCATATAATCAAATGCTAGATTTCAAAATTACCTGCATCATGATCTAAACATAAATAAGATTGAATGTATCTAGCATATTTTTAAATCTAGAAAAGTTAGTTCGTGCTCATAATTTAAACTTAATTAAAAGTGTATCTAGCATATTTTTAAATCTAGAAAAGCTAGTTCATGCTTGGTAAGAAACTAGTGAAGAGTTTGACAATATATCCAAAGAAATAAGGGGAGGTTGAACCTTCCCCATTATTTCCCTTCAAATATATACCATTTTAGAAGATGATAAATTTATATAGGAGTTCTATATTTTAAAATGATTCATCGAAGCGTTGAAAAATTATATAGAGGTCGGTTGAGTAACCCTTCTATGAATAGAAAAGCCTTGATTAAAAAGTTGATAAAAAAAAACTTCAATTTTGTTACAAGTACATATTTCAACTACTGAGTAAAGCCTTAAAAATTTGTAAGATGTTGTGAAAGCAACAATAGTAAGGACAATACAAGATAGCACATGTATTTGTGTCTAGAAGTTGTATCTATATATTATATAAACAATTCACGTGGAGGAATAGGTATATATATCTTGTTTTTATTTTTCAACTAAAGCATTGAACAATTGTAGATTGATGTGAAAGCTCAAAAATACTAACCTGATCTAGTAAATGTATTTTTGTCTAAATCTTAAGTACATATTCTAAACCGTTGATGTAAAGGAAGGGGACTCAAAAATTTATATTGTGCACATGCATCATTCAAAAGGGAAAAAAATTAGAAGAGAATTTATGCAACAATCTGTAATGTAACTAAAAATTTTGAAAAATATTAGAAAAAAAATAAGCATGTTCGACACAAATAAGCATGAACACTTATATATTAAAATCTCAACATAAAAAAAAAACTAAAAATCACAAATGTGAAGTGTACATACATTTAAGAATCATCATGAATAGACATATCCTTCTTAGGTATGGATGCATCCTCCTCAATTCCAGTCTCCGACGTTCTCTTCTCCACATTATCTTCAAGCACAATCTTAGGCACTCTCTTCTCCAGGTTTCCCTATAACACATTTGAAATTTATACATTTGAAAATTAAAATTAAATGATTTTAACAAATTAAATCGTAGTTTTAAATTTTGAAACATGTAATACCTGTAATGTGCCAACCTCAATATCATCAACCACATAAGAGGATGGAATTCCCATAGTTGGTTGAGTCATGGTCTTACCCATCAAAACTTGAGATTCAAAAAATTATATATTGTAAGACATTTTTATTTTAAATTAATAATTTAAATGACATTGCAATTTTCATATAACTAAATTTGTTTTCAACATGCAATTATACATGCGAGCTCCCACCCTCTTCAAACTCTCCCAATGAGAATTGTGACAAGCATGCCCAAGTAGTGGGAGACAGAATGAGAATCTATGAACAATGAAACTAAGAATTTTAGAGTTCAATGTGTTCACATTAATACAAAAACATAAACTTCTTGTATATTGATTCTTCAACAAGGTGTGAAGATTGGACAACTGAAGTGCTCATATATGGATATTTTTAAACATGTACCTGATTCAACCCATCCAAATTTAAACTTGATGAATCAAGTCCCATATTTACTAGAGATTCATTTAACATATGACCAAACTTCAATTAATGACGATAACAAATCAATTATTTATAAAGATACAATGATATGTATCTAGATCTATAACTACAAGAAAACTATCCTCAAATGCATGAACAATTTACTAACTGTAACACATACCAATCCAATGTTTGTTTCATCATTTTGAATTAAATCCTTCCAACCATTGTAAAAAAAAAATTCACACTCCTGTATATCTTCTATGGACATGGAATCCATCTCTTCATCTTTTTTGTAAACAAAATTGACTCGAGAATTGGCTTCAACTCTCCGACGGTTCAAACTGACATCAACACCATAAAATATGATTATAAATTTTCTCCAATTGAATTATTGGCCTCCTTTCCAACATTTGATGTAGCTCACATCTATGAATTTGAGGAAAATGCCCCTATTGGACGAGATACCAAAGGTAGTGGAGGCCTCTGCAATGTTGCATTTAGATATGCCCCTTTTCAATCATATCTGTTGGAGTTACTTCACACACACTTATGATTTATTTTTCCTAAGTTTTTTCCTTATTTATTAGTCATTATCTAGTCTCCTATATTTTAGGGGAGAATATTCCACGTGGAGAATATTCTCTTTTAGTTGACACTTCAGTTTGACTAGTTGAATTGAGTCTAGATGTTGCATTGGTTTTGTCACCATGAAACATTAGGATCATCACCATGCTAATGCACACTTGACTTGGGATCATCACAAGACTGAATCATTACCCTTGATTCCTTTATCTACTCCTCACTACACTTTGTTCAGTCAGTTAACTGAAGACTAGTTCACTAGTTAACTCAGCTAGGTGGAAGTTCACTCCCGTAACTGCCTAAGAGACTAGACTAGGTGGAAGTTCACTCCCGTAACTATTGTTCTGTGTCCAAATCACTCTAGACCACCAATATGGTGCACTGGTTCTCCTCCAATGTGCATTCATTGAGTTATACAGAGTATATCATGTGTAAAGTATTCATTATTCATTACGGTTAATGGGAGTTCTTCTATTCTTTCTCTCCTTCTTCTTCTTTCTCAATTTCTCTCTTCAAATGTGTGTAGTATTTTATAGATAGATCTATTATATGTAGTTTCAACACATTTACATGGTATCAGAGCTGACGGATTGCTAAGAAAAATCTACATCAAATTATTTTTCCAGGTACTAAAAATTGAAGACAACAAAAAGATGGATTTCCAAAAAGAATTCATTCTTACACCTTACAATTACTTTGCATGGAAGGAGAAAATAGTCATACATCTCTGAACCAAAGTATTGTATAGGTTAACCTTGAATACATAAACAAAACCTACATCAGCCATAGAAAAATCCAAGTACTTAAATCGAATGGATGAAGCATTCAGAACAATTTGAAGTCTTATTTCTCCCGATCTCCTTTTTCACATATCTTCCTGTAAGACTCCCAATGAATCCTAGACCACCTTGGAAGGGCTCTTTGGAAAACATGATGATATGAGGGGACACATGTTGGAGGTGGAATTTCTCACATTGGATCCAAAAATATTCGACAATATCCAAGATTTATTTACAAAATTCAAGGATTTACTGTCGCAACTCAAAGATTCTGGGGTTGATAAATCTAAGGAGGAGAAACAAATGGTTCTGACCATTCTCTCCAAACTTGGCCCTGAATTCTATGTGTTCATGTCCACATTCCATTCAGTCAAATTCACCTCTAGAGCCGCCTGGAAGATGCCTTCTCTTGAGGACTTTATCGAATCCCTGACACAAGAGAAAACCAAGCTCATCAACATGGGAAAAATCAAAGGCCCAAAGGCGCATGCACTTACTGTGAAATATGGCAGCCATAAATATTATAAATACAAATATAAATGAAAAAGGAAATCTCATGCAAATTCGAAGAAGGGTACTCAAAACCCTTCACCGATGCCTCCAGATCCAAAGGGGAAAATGGAAGAAAATGGGAGAACTGCACATACTGTCACAAAGGATTCCATACAGAATCCAAATGCATACAAAAAAAAATAGATCTAATGACTCAAATAATTCAGAAAAACAACCTTGGAGATCGCATCCCCGAGGGTTCCAAGAAGAAGAAGCCAGAAGATCAAAATCCCAAGAAAGGAAATTCTAGCCATGCCTTGATTGCCACCAAATCCTTTCCTGATGCTTGGATCGTAGATTCAGGAGCATCACATCACATGTCTTCCTCAAAAGAAGTTTATTCTTCATTGGATGCATGAAAAGGTCCTCCTATTCTGATGGGGGAAAACTCTTTTGTCGAAGTCACCGACAAAGGAAGGATTGAACTCACCAACAAAAGTTTCGAGAATGTGTTGCACGTTCCCAAACTTTCTGTCAACCTTCTCTCTGTGTATCAGATGGTGAATTCTGACACTTGAAAGAAAGTCATATTCACACAAAATTCCGTGGACATCTATGACATGTAAACCACTCCAGGGTTGCTACCGATGAGGTAAATCATCAATCTAGATTGTATACATTTTCTAAATTTATTTAACCAGACTCTGCTTTATTTCTTACCCATGTTGATGAAAGTAGTAGGATATGGCACGAAAGGTTTGGACATTTGAATTTCATATATATGCAACATCTTAGTAAGAAAATATTGGTTTATGGTTTACTAGACATCCATTTGTCTAAGGGAGTATGTGAGGGATGTGTTCTTGGAAAACACCCTCAAGAGAAATTCGACAAAGGAAAGTCTCAGAGAGCTTCTGCACCTTTAGATATGATCCATAGTGACCTTATGGGTCATTTTCCACATCCATCTATCAGCAAAGTGAGGTTTGTTCTCATTTTTGTTGATGATTTCTCACGTTTTACATGGATTTACTTTCTCAGGCAAAAATATGAGGGCTTTCAACACCTCAAAGATTTCAAATCCCTGGTTGAGACACAGTCCGAAAAGAAAATCAAAGTCCTCCGAACTGATATGGGGGAGAGTATATCAATCATGAGATCCATAATCTTTTCCATGAGGCAGGGATTTAGTTGCAACACACAGTTCCCTATACTCTGCAACAAAACATAGTTGTTGAGCGGAAAAACATATCTCTAAAGGAGATGGAATCTTGCATGCTGCATATAAATTCACTACCACAGAGACTATGGGAAGAAGCACTTAATTGTGAAACATACATCCAAAATATATCTCTCCATAAATATGTCAAGGATAAGACCCTCTACGAGGCTTGGAGCGGCCTCAAACCGGAAGTGAACCACTTTTGTATTTTCGGTTCACGTGCATGGGCCTGGATTCCCTCTTAAAAGAGGAATGCACTTGATCCACAAAGAAATGAGTGTATTTTTGTTGGATACCCCAATGTTGTGAAGGGATATAGAATTATTGATCTTTCCTCGAACCGGCTCATCATTAGGCGTAGTTTCCAATTCAAGGAAAGTGTCTTGCATGCACCTCAGCTACTGCATGCAGACACCTTCATTCTTCCACTTGTCCGAGATGATGAGCATGCAAATGCCGACTCATATTCAGATGAGAGTTTTGATTCAGAGGATTCAGATTATTCAGATACAGAGTCACTACAGTCAGATGCAGAATCAGAGAATCCAGATGTAGTTGCAGAGCCAGAGCAGAGGCCCAAATGGGCACAGACTACTCTTCAAGATGTAGGGGATCTCAATAGTGATCCAGATGATACTAGGAGGAATTGATCTTATTTCGAGGTGTCTCATGTTTCACTCACCTCCACTGAACCATTTCCCTCCAGGAATATTTTCTTGGTTCAGTCTTCAGATCCACAGTCTTATGGCGAGGCTGCTAGAAATTCCTTTTGGGAATCCACCATGCAGGAGAAGTATAAATCCCTCCTCGAGAACCAGACTTGGGATCTGGTTCCCCTTCCTTATGGGAGGAAACTTGTCAAATTCAGATGGGTCTACAGGACCAAGAGCACAGGGGATGGACAAATTAGCAGATACAAATCCAGGCTTGTTGCCAAAGTCTTTCAGCAGGTGCAGGGTATTCACTATGATGAGACCTTCGCTCCAGTAGAGAAGATGGATTCCATATGGTTGGCACTTTCCATTTCGGTAGCCAAGGGATGGGACTTCCAACATATGGACATGAATAATGCATTTCTTCATGGTGATCTCTCTGAGGAGAAATATATGGAGCAGCCCCATGGATTTATGCATGACTCATCTTTGGTTTGTCGATTGAAGAAGTCCCTTTATGGCCTCAAGAAGGATCTGAGGGAATGGTATTCCAAGATGGACTCCTACCTGTTGTCACAGAACTTTGTACATTGTAAATCAGACTTGAATGTATGCATGCTCAGGATGGTTGATTCACTTCTACTCTTAGTCCTGTATGTTGATTATTTGTTGATCACCGATTGCTCAACTTCAGTGATTGTTGTAGTCAAGAGGATTATACATGATAGGTTTTTGATGATGTACATGTGTCTGCTACACTTCTTCCTTGGACTCAAGATTATTCAGGATGCATCAGGCATCAAATTGTTTCAGGCCAAGTCTACTCCGACTCCTTTCCTATTAGGAGTCCAACTTGAGGATGGTGGGGAGACTCCACTAGTTGACAACACACTATATAGACAACTAGTGGGGAGATTGTTGTATCTCTAGGTTCATGCAGGAGCTGCATGAGCTACATTGGAAGGATGCAAAGTGTATCCTTTGATACGTACATGGCACCATCACCTTTGGTATTCATTATGCAACAGACTCTACATTAGATCTCATTGTTTTTACTGATTATGACTGGGTTGGCGATAGCACTGATCGCAAGTCCACATCTGGTTACTCACTTAGTCTTGGTTCTGGGCCTATCTGTTGGTCGAGCAACAAGAAAGTTGCCTTTCTCTATCTTCAGTCGAGGCAGAGTACATAGGGGTAGTTAAGATAACCATTCAGTCTATGTGGCTACAACATTTTCTCATTGAGTTTGGCATTCAGTTTCATCAGTTGATCGTCATCTGGTGTGACAATCAGAGCACTCTGAAGTTCTGCAGAGATCCATTTCAGAGGTAGCGGATGAAACACTACATCCAAGACCTAGTACATGAGAGTATCATCGACCTACAGTTATGTCCTTCAATAGAAGAAATGACAAACATCTTCACCAAGACCTTCACTGAGCAGAAGTTCCATTCTCTGCGATGTCGTCTTGGAGTGAAGGACACAATTGTCTAGCAACTATAGTTATTATTTTTACATACATTGTACCTTGAGGGGGGGTTTTCCCATGAGGTTTTCTCTCTTTCCTCACTTTTTTCAGTGTATCTTTTGTATTTGGGTACCTAACATGGCCTCGTTGCCGGGACTCATTCTTTATTTTCACCATAGTGATTTTCAGGGGGGGTGTTGGAGTTACTTCACACACACCTATGATTTATTTTTCCTAAGGTTTGTCCTTGTTTATTAGTCATAATTAGTCATTATCCAGTCTCCTATATTTTAGGGGAGAATATTCCACCTGGAGAATATTCTCTTTCTGTTGACACTTCAGTTTGACAAGTTGAGTTGAGTCTAAATGTTGCATTGGTTTTGTCACCATGCAACATTGGGATCATCACCATGCTAATGCGCACTTTCCTTGGTATCATCACCAGACTGGTGCATTACCCTTGATTCCTTGATCTACTCCTCAATACACTATGTTCAATCAGTTAACTGAAGACTAGTTGACTAGTTAACTCAGCTAGGTGGCAGTTCACTCCCTTAACTTCCTAAGAGACTAGACTAGGTGGAAGTTCACTCCCGTAACTTCCTGAGAGACTAGACTAGGTGGTAGTTCACTCCCGTAATTGTTGGTGTGTGTCCAGGTCACTCTAGACCACCACTATGGCACATTGGTTCTCCTCCAGTGCGCATTCATTGAGTTATATAAAGTATATCATTTGTAAATTATTCATTATTCATTACGGTTAATGAGAATCCTTCTATTCTTTCTCTCATTCTTCTTCTTTCTCAATTCCTCTATGCAAATGTGTGTATTATTTTCTAGCTAGATATATTCTATAGGTTCAACACATTTACAATATATTCGTCCCTTACCAGCCCCATAATAACTGGATGGTAGGATGGTATAATCATGGTGCATGCCCATGAAAAAATATGCATAAAAGAGTCTAGCAAAGTAATGTGAAACCTCATCATTCCACAAAAACTTCCCATATGTTTCCAAAAATATATTATAAATATGTCCTGCTATGTTGGGGTGCTTAAAATATTGCACCTTCAACATCTTTCACTTTGGCCCCTCTTTGAAATTGAACATAGAAATTGCATCTTCTTTTGAAACTCTACTTTTTACTACTTTCCATTTATCAGGGCCCATCACCTTTGGAGTCCACCCCCTCATCAAATCGATGAAACTATCATTCGTTGGCCCCATATTTTGGTATGCATCCATAAAGTTCTAGAATGAATGCAAAACAATCTTCAAGCTTTTCTTACTCTCTCAAGGGATATCCAAACACCTCAAATCATTTTGCAGTCTGCTTTTAACACATGAGCATAATTTGAGTGTCATTACCCCAGCATACATTCCCAAGGAATCTAATCACCAACATCTAAGGGATAGGTGGACGTAGGTTTGAAATCTTCGGTTTCTTGATAACGTCCTCTTAATCCACCTTCACTCTCTTCACCAACATTGGAATCTTCATGATAACCACTCTATCTTTCATTATCTTCTCTCTCATTAAACCGATCCTCTACACAAATATACATTTGAAACTAATTACAACATTTAACAAAAACAAAAAACATAGAAAATAAAAATAAAAATCATAAACATAAATACACAAAAAATACAAAAACAAAAGAAAATTACCAAACATATTTTGTTGATGTGATGGATTCCCTACATTCTCCGGTGTTGGAGTATTTATGTGCAATTCATCTAAGAAAGATGCATCCATAACACTATTTTGAGCACTCTGTTTGGATGATCTAATCACCGATTCATTTGGTAATCTCCTCATTTGACTAGATTTCCTTTGGTCACTAGATGCCCCTCCCAAGATGTCATTCCTTGCTAATATAGGGGTCTCCAACGTCTTCGATGTCTCATTCAAAGAAGGGGTTCCCCTTCCTCCTTCATTTCATAGCCTTGAGCATTTGCAAGGCATATTTGGAGACTCTTGTTGCAACATCTCGCCTCGATCTATCCTTTGAAAATATGCGAATGTGAAAACATAAGTTATAGAAACATAAAATGAAAATATAATATATAACAACTTGAAGGCATAAGCATTTATAACAACTTCAAAGCATCAAAGGCATATATTGAAAAAACTAACAACTATATTTGTGACTATGTAATCTGAAGTATGGGTGGCCTAAATGAGATGCAAATGAATTGAAACCCTTAATGTTTCCTTGACAATAAGGAGAAGTAGGAAAACCATAACCAATTGTATTTGACTATTTAATAACTAAGACAACTAGCCAAGGTTCTAAACCTAGACAGTGATGCAATATGAAGGAAAGCTAAAGACTAGTACCTTATAGAATATCAAGAAATACCTCTTAACTTTCTATCCTAAGATTTCATGGATATATGAACTTGAAAATTACTAAAAGAACTTTAATAAATGCATCTAATAAAATTGAAACAAGGCAAAATAACATAAAATTTCTTAAAGAGTTCAAAATTGTAAAAGAGCAGCCTTAAAAGGATTTAAGCAATCTTTTGTGCTTATATGATTATTTTCACTAATATCATGTTCATGTTGTTGATAAGTGAGAACACCAATGGCATCCTTATTATATGGTGGCTAATAGAAAGAGATTGTATGAACTTGAGGAGGTTTGACATATTTTTCAAAAAAATAAAGACCCTTGGTTTGGATGGGTGCGTGTTGAATTTTTCGTAGGGTTTTTGAAGTCATAAAGGATGATCCAATGAAGGTTATTAAGGAGTCCATATCTTCAAGGAAGATATTAGTTGCATTTAATGCTACTTCTATTGCTCTCATTCCAAACTTGGATTTAATACAACATCATTGGAAGAGTACAAAGACATGTTTCTATATAATTTCATTTATAAAATAATAATCATGATTATAGCAAGGATGGTTAAGAAATTTGTGTTTGGTTAGATATCTAATGAATAATCTACATTCTTGTCAAGATGACAAATACATGAAGCAATTGATGTAGCAGAGGAATCATTTCATTCCACCAAAACGAAGAGGCTTCCAACAATGGTTGTCAAATTGAATCCATATAAAGCCTATGATTGAGTTGATTGGTTATATTTGAGGTTGATATTGCTCCATTTAGGTTTATGTGTTCATATTTTCAATTGGGTTATGAGTTGAGTAACCTTTGATTCATATGCAATGATTATCGAGATAATTGGTTATATTTGAGGTTGATATTGCTCCATTTATATTTTACTAATGTCAGTGAATAATGAGAATAGTTCATGTGTCAGATGAAGCATTGATGTTAATAGAGTTAAGTTCCTACTATCAAAGTTCAATTCTGGATTGGGTTTTAAAGATTGACATATCTCCAGGTGTTTTGATGAGATTGGGAACATGGGTTTCTAAGATTAAAAGTCCAAGATGGTTATGTGTTGTTCCATTCATGCCCAGGTCATTATGAAGAAGCATGGATCATTGGTCAAAAGTCCATTCAAACCTTCTCTTTAGTGCATAATGTTGAACAACTCATTAGTAAAATGAGATATCCGATCTCATTTATATGAATGAGATTGAATCAAAATACTTAATAATTTCTTCAAGTGAATTCTCAACTAATGCAATCGAGAAGATCTGATTGTAATTGTCATGGGTTAATGAACTCTGTCATTTTCTCTGTAATTTTGTTTCTAAGACAAAGATAAGCCAAATAGTATGTGGATGGTTTTATCCATCGAATCATATATTTGTATATCTGTATGAATAAGGGGATATAAAGCCTGATGTCGAAGAAAATAAAAAAATATAGGTTGATAAAAGCTCATTTGTGCAAAGAAGCTTGGCATGTATCTAGTTGGAAGTTAATGGGTTGGATCCTCAATAAACATTTTCCTTAAGTTCAACAAGACAAATTTTTGGTTTCATAATCTTCAACAATCAGATAATTTCTTCCATGATCAACTCCAGATATTATAATCACATGGATAAGATGTGTAATGGGATGTTTGATGAAGAATACAATCTTGTAGTTGCAAGATTTTTATGAAACTTGTGTTGAAGTTTATTCTTAGACAACAACAAAGATTAGTCTTAAAAATTCCTTGTGGACACAATGTAGAAGTATATTTGTGTTTTAAAATAATCACCATCCTTCATACTATTTTTAGTAGCACGCAAGATGGATAATGTCTCATTTTATCTCAGATTCATTGGTCACAAGAAATCTACGGGGGTGGCAGAAAACCTGTAAGTAAAAATTTATATCATATTCGTGGTATATCAAAAGGGACAACTCAAGGTGTGGATCGCTTTATTCTTTCTTTCTTTATTGAATACAAAGGGAAATCGGGCTTAAATCCATTAAATGGACATGGTAGAATTCAGACTTGTCCATGTACATGGATAGGGCCAAATTCTGGACCTGTACATGTACATGGACATGTCACAAGAAAATGAAAAATTTAATAACAAGCCCAAATATATTTAAGGATAAAAAATTACACCAATGAAATATTTAATGTTACTTGCTATTAAAAAAAATAGTTATCAAATTTTCAAATTTTATATCATTTTTCAAGAAATAAATTGTCATTTGATTAATTTTTTTAAAATAAACTTGTTTAAACATAGTTTTTAACATTATCGTGGTTAAACTAAGAATGAAATTGTCCATATCAATATCAAAATCAAAGTGTGTTGTGGAAAATCAATTCAACACTAAAATAATGTTATCAATTACTCTATTACCAGTTAACCTATTATCACAACAATTGTATCAAAAGGGTACTCAATTTATGGACAAAACTGAATTCGAGCCTTGTCCATGTACATAGACAAGCCAGAATTCGGGGTCTATCCATGTACATGGATGAGACAAATTCAGCCTTGTCCATGTACATGGACAAGCTCGAATTCAGGCCTATCCATGTACATGGACAAGGCCGTATTATAGGAGCATACATTTATATTTCCTACCAATAGTAGATCTAAACATCATGTCTTGGAAACTCTATAACTATGATATTATGATGGATTATACAAATAAGTATTTAATCTATTCATTACAAAGGGGAACTCCTAACAAATATAGTTAGTGTACTTCACCTTGATCCAATTGTTAACATGACAAAGGGGTGACATTAGAAATGTAAATATGGTAGGTAGAGATTCTTTGGAAACACTAGAAAAATATAAAACAAGCACTAGGGGGGTGTTGGACTTGAAAGATCTATCCATCCCAAGGTAATTATGTTTTTTTATCCATGTCCATGTAAATGGACAGGTCCAAAACAAATTACGAGAATCTAATTACATGAATCTAATTATATTAAACAAAATTGCATAAAATAGAAGCTAATTTTTTTAAACAAAATTGTAATTATGAGAATCTAATATATTAAACAAATTTACATAAAATAAAAGCTAATTTTATTAAACAAAATTACATAAAAACTTCTCATGAACAAGGGTTGAATTCGTCCTGGTCCATGTACATTGACAGGCCCAAAATAATCCCTATCCATGTACATGGACATGCCCAAATTCGACCATGTCCATGTACATGGACATGCCCTATCCATGTACGAGAATCTAATTTTATTAAAAAAATTACATAGTATAGAAGCTAATTTTATTAACCAACAACCTACCATCAAAAAAAATCAACAACAAAATCTAATTACTTTAAACAAATGTAATTTCAAGAATCTAATTATATTAAACAAAATTACATAAAATAGAAGCTAATTTTATTAAACAAAATTACATAAAAAAAATTCTCATGAACAAGGCATGATCAAATTTGGGCTTGTCCATGTACATGGACAGGCCCAAATACGAGTAACACTTTCCATTTACATTTTCGTACATGGACAGGCCCGAAATCCACCCTGTCCATGTACATGGACAGGCTTAGATAATAGCAAATGATTTGTCAAAACATTAAGTGGATAGTCATTATTTTCATGGTCTCCATATCTTAAGTTGGCATTATGGAAAAGCTTCTACTGGTTGTTTATAATACTTTTTTCACTTTTAGGTTCCTCTAGGAGATACTTCTTGATATGATATGATTTTGTAGTATGGTAACTAGTTTTCTGGAACTTCGATGTTAAATTTGTTTAGAAATGTCATATAAATATCGAGTTTAATCGATTTCATAGTTAATAAATTTCATATCAACTAGATTGTTATGTAGCAATGCAATTGACACTCTTGTGGTATGTTGTCTTTGGACACTTTTGACAGGCCCAAATCCAGATCTGTCCATGTACATCGATAGGGCTGATTTTGTCCATGTCCATGTACATAAACATGCTCGAATTTGTGCCTGTACATGTAGATGGACATGGCAGATTTTGGCTATGTCCATGTACATGGACAAAGCCTATTTTCATCCATGTCCATGTACATGGACATAGCCTATTTTCATCCCTGTCCATGTACATGGACATGCCCGTGTTGTGCATCC
Source organism: Picea sitchensis (assembly GCA_010110895.2). Lineage (NCBI taxonomy): Eukaryota > Viridiplantae > Streptophyta > Pinopsida > Pinales > Pinaceae > Picea > Picea sitchensis. The sequence continues at coordinate 51,904 of SNQJ01S0021623.1, read as the reverse complement.
TAATTTGATTGGATCAAGCTAGAATGTTGGGTATAACCACTTGTATATTTTATTATTGAATTTTATGAAGTTTGTATATTGTTATAACCATGTAAGAATATTTGAGTCTCAAGTTCGTTGACATTTTATTTTTTTTATTTCTTTCATAACAATTTTATGTATAAAGGGAGGTTAGTACCTCTAAAGAATACAACTGATAATTTTGATAAGGAACTTAGTTATAAATTTTCAAATGTATTCTACTAATAAAAGGAGAGGTTTCAATTATAATTACTCATGCATGTTTTTGTAGAAATAGTCATCTATGACTTAACTATGTCATCTAGTTTTAACACTCTATTATGAGAAGGCAAGGCCCACTACACAAGACAACGTGTCATGGACAGGGCCGAATTCAGGAATGTCCATGTACATGAACAGGTCTGAAATAGGGCATGTCCATGTACATGGACAGGGCCAAATTCAAGCGTGTCCATGTACATGGATAGGGCCTGTCCATGTACGAAAATTTATTTTTCTTAAAAAAAAAAAATACAACACATCTAAATAGAATACGTCAGGTTTAGAATTACCTTAAAGAAATATGAAGCCTCTGAACTAGTGAAGCCTCTAGCTGGAGCCCTCGCCACCAACAACAACCAACGCCTCTAGTTGGAGCCCTCGCCACCAACAACAACCAACGCCTCTAGCTGGAGCCCTCACCACCAACAACAACAAACGCCTCTAGTTGGAGCCTTCGCTAACCAAAAAAGAGGTTTCAATTATAATTACTCATGCATTTTTTGGTAGAAATAGTCATCTATGACTTAATTATGTTTTCAATTAGTTTTAACACTCTATTATGAGAAGACAAGGCCCACTACACAATACAACATGTCATGGACAAAGTCGAAACAACCCTTGTCCATGTACATGGACAGGCACAAGCAAATATTGAAAAATTAAGATATAACTAACCTTATCACTAACTGTAAACATTATTGTATAAACTTTTTCAAAGCATTCCCTTAATAGACCATTGAAAAATAATTTGATAAAAATCATTGAAAAATAATTTGATTGTAAAGATAAACCAATTTAATATGGTTTCCAAAACATGAATAAAAACTTTGGTGATTTATGAGCTTAGATGGTAAGTGATACATTTAGAGGAGAACTAATTAAGAAAGAGATATGCCTATGCTCTCTTTAGCCATCTATAAACTTTGATTCATTGTACAATGGGAGAGATTGACCGTGTTTGCATGCACAAATTTATCTCAATTTTGACATGATGGAGATGTCATAAAGGTATTTATAAAATTTGAACTTGTATTAGATAGAGACTAAATTTTATAGTGATTAATTGTCCTCTAATCTAGAACTAAAATGAGACTTAACAAAACCTGTCCATGTACAAAAATGTAATTTTCATAAAAAAATTAAAATAAAACACATAAAACCAGAATAAGTTTAGAATTACCTTAAAATGAATCCTTTGGACTGATGAAGCCTCTAGTTGGATCCCTCACCACCAGAAACAACCAACACCTCTAGCTAGAGCCCTCGCCAACCAACACCACCAACAACAATGAACTCCACCAACAAAACAAATATGCTCGTAGACTATCAACAGTTTGGAAAACGGTCAAATGTCTAAGAGGCAGGGGATATATAACAAACTTCTCGGTGAATATTTCGGTCGAAAGGTTTCACTGGACAAAAAAATCCATCTGAAAAATCTTGTGCACGAATGTCAAGGGTGTCATTCGATTTGATGTCTAAACGTTCGGTCAAAAAATGTTTCAGCCGAAAAAAACCTATCTTTCAGCTGAAAGAATAAGAAGTTAGGACAAAAAAGGGCCGCTAGGAATTTTGGAGACCCAATTCTCACAAAAGTGTAACCCACCTTCATGATTTTACCCATATGTAGAGTGTTAGTTCATCAAAAACCTAATTTGGATGCAAGTGTCACCATCCCCTAATTGACAAAATGTGTTGTGTGATAGAACACACACTGTCTAGGCACATTGAACAAGGTGATGGCATGGTTAAAAAAAAATAGTGCAATTGTGGTGCTATCATTTTAAAAATCATGGATGAATTTGAACCATTTGGTGAAATAGTCTATAGCCAAAATGACATACTTATATCGGTTACTAGATGATGGGCAACATTCCATGAAGTCAATATCTATTTGGAAAAGGGACCAACGATCATTATTGGATGTAAGGGGGTATAATTGCATGAGGTTGAGGTGAAAAAATATGCATGATACACATTTCTTGACAACATGGATACAATTTTGAACAATATAAGGATAAAAATACCCTGCACAAATCTTTTGGGCAGTAGCCATCAAAGATAAATTGATCCGGATTATTTTCGGCACGAAATGGGATTAGAGATATAATAAAGAAATGTATAGAGATATTTCAGATATCTAATAATATAATAGAAATGTATCAGAGATGAAACCATAAACACAGAGATACAATAATACACAATTTTCTATTAATGAGTGAAAATGATACAAACACTGTAAAATACATAGTGAAAGACTCGCTAGAATGGTGGCGGCTTATCTCTGAGAAGAGGTGTGTCCGCTACTCGCATTCGCAAGAAGATGATTTTACAATGAGGCTCCAAAGGCCTTTTTATCATAAATAAAATACAAAACCCTAACCCCAGAAGATGAAAATCCAACAACTTTGTGGACCCTGTTTTGGGTAGTTTGGTGTATCAACTTCTCAGGGGCGTAACTTTAGTATACGATCTCTGTTTGGGGTGCACGATAGCTCGTTGGAAAGGTATAACAGAGGAGATTAATTTTAGGGGCTCAATCAAATCCTTTGGATATAATTGGGAAGCTCTATCTCATAAATCCTTCATTTAGGCCCTCAAAATGGCCCCGGAAGTTAAAAATTGCTAAAAATAGTAAATTACCAAAATTGCCAAAAAACTGTTTTGAGCCAGTTGGAAAAAGTGGGTGGACACTAATATCCACCTGGATCAATCCTCCCTCCTTAATAATAAATGGTATCCATTGCATTGAGTTCCTGGGGGAGAGGGAAAAACATTTGCTAAATCTACATCTTGATGAGTTGCTTGCCTTGTTGGAGGAGTTGCGTTGCTTAGCTTGTTGAAGGTTTTCGTGAACTTGTGGCTGGAAGGGTTGGACCTTTTTAACTAGTCTGGCTACATGAGATTCCTGTGTGCAGCAGGAATCTTTACACTTTGTTGCAATCTTGTCGACCTGCTTCTGTTGGATAGAAGGTGCTTGGGTCGAGGCTATAGTGGTTGACTGGTTGTAGTATCCTTCTGTTCACCTTTTGAACAAATTGTGAAGAAGCTGAATTTTGTAGTATGAGATACTAACTTGCGACATTGTTTAGGTTGGACAGTATTTGGAACTACCTCTGGTATCCTGTAGAGATGACCCCCCAGAGTAATAATTACACTACGGGATCGAGACTCATAGATATCATGGCTCTTCCACATATATGGTTGGCCCAAGAGAACATAATAGACATCAAGCAGGGCAACATCACATAATACCTCATCCTTGAAGGGTTGGATGTCGTATGAAATTGAAACTACTAGCTGGCATGAAGATCTTGTCCCTAGCGAAGCCACCCAATTTTTTATGGTTACAGGTGTGGTGTTGTCGACAATCCAAAATGTTTGACGACCTCTACTGAGATGAGGTTCTTATGGCTTTCGCTATCAACAATAAAATGTAGCAGGGTCCCCTTCACCCACTTCTGTGAATGAAAAAGATGCTCCCCCTCTTTAGGATCTGTGGGTTCTTCTAGTTGAATTGTAGTCGTGACAATAGCAGTGGGGTCTGCATCGATGATCTGTCTTCTATCAATATTTTTTGAATCAGATTCTGAATCAGGATTTGGTTCCTTCTCTTTGATCTCGGCCACCAATGACTATTTTGAGTGACATTCATCGGTTTTGTGCCAAGGTATTTTGTGGAAATCGCACCATTTTTTCGTTTCCTTCTTCGTCTTTCCGTGACCCTTCTTTTCCTGTGGATTGGACTATTTTTTGGGAGACTATTTATTACGTTCGTCTTTATCATACTTTGGTTGTTTCTTAAATTTCTGCTCGATTTTAACAACATATAGATAAGCAACATCGAGTAATGAGATGTCCATAGAATCCATTTCATCTTGGATGTATCTATGTAGAGCCCCATGGTATTTCAGAGCCAAATGTCATTCAGAGTCTTTGATACCTAGCTTCGTGTGCAAGGTATGGAAGGTATTGGTGAACTATGGAACTTCATGGCCCCTCTCTTTCCGCAGTGTGGTCCATCTCATGTACTGATCCTCACAGTTTCCAACAGGGTAATATGTTCCTTTACTGCATCCACACAAAAATACCAAGTGGGCTTGGCCCCATATATTCTAGACTCCTCTGTGGAAATTTTCTCCCAGTAAGTTTCCCACCAATGTTTGACATGGGGGAGAGCCTTAAGGAGTGCGAAGGTGATCTTTTCCTTGTGGGAGAAATTATGAACAAAGAAATAACCTTCTAGCAGATTTAACCATTTTTCTAAGGCATATGCATCTATCTGTCCTTCAAATATGGGAATATCAAAATTAACTTGTACCTTGAAAGGCGAGGACTTCCAAAGTGGTCGCTTGATGAAGACGCGCATGTTTTTATCGATAGTTGTTGAAGGATATGGGAAAAATTCTCCATCATTTTGTCCCTCTGTCACATGAGAGCTTGCTCAAGAAACAAATTAATAGAATCGTTTGATCTGGAGTTTTTCTTTTCTTCTTCCATGGAGGGTTTCTTATACGTACGAGAGCGATTATGTTCAAGAGAGACAAGCTCGAGACCCAACTTGCTATACTCGGACCTCGTCAGGGACATGCACTAAGAACAACAAGGAGTAGACCACTTTGATACCACTAATCGAGAATATATTTGCAGAATGAAATGAATACATATTATTATCAAAATATGCTTAACACAGAATAACATATATACAATAAAATTGGTTTCTATTCAATGAGGAAATAAGTTGAAACTGTAAAATGCAGCAGAAACAAGCTTGCTAGAATGGTGGTGGCTTATCTCTGAGAAGAGATGTGACGGTTGTACTCATTCGCAAGAAGATGATTTTACAATGAGGCTTCAAAGGTATTTTTATCATAAAGAAAATCCAAAACCCTAACCCCGAAAGATGAAAAGCCAATAGTTTTGTGGACCTAGTTTTGGGTAGTTTGGTGTATCAACTTCCCGAGGACGTAACTTTGGCATACAATCACCGTTTTGGGCACACGATAGATCGTTGGAAAGGTATCATCGAGGAGATCCATTTTTGGGGATCAATCATATCCTTTAGATATCATTGAGAATATCGATCCCGAAAAACCTTCATTTAGGCCCTCAAAATGGCCCCAGAAGTTAAATACTGCTAAAAATAGTAAAGTACCAAAATTGCCAGAAAACTATTTTGAGCCAGTTGGAAAATGTGGGTGGCCACCAATATCCACTTGGATCATAAATGACCATAGAAAGCACTACTATAGTAATCATTAATCATTGGAGTCAACATTTTCATGAGTGAAATATTGATGTACAATGGTATCTATGCCTCAATGATATATTGTCAATGATGACATAGTGAGGATCCTAGTGATGAATATGTCGACATGCATTACAATGAAGGTGAGATCCACATATCTTGTTCTGGAGTTATATGATGAAATCTACATACCACATAGTGTCAAAGTAAATAAGAAAAAAAAAAAAAAAATTGGAAGACAATGATTAAGTGGGGGTTCCTCACAATAAGCATGCCACTCTAAAATACACTCAATGAAGGATAAGGCCATCTTGGCTTTAAGAGTGGAAAATTCAAATTCGAACTCTTGTAGGTAAACAACCCAATGTGAAAAAATATAATTTATCAAGTCATAGTTTAAAATGTATTACATGAAATCACAAAAATAAAGTTCACTCCCTAATGGTCCCTTGTTTCTTATTGACTGGAATAGTTTTGGAGACCAATGTTGTATAAGGGATAGGATAAATACATTGTTGATTTGAAATTTGATGATTTTCACTTTAGCAAGATTAAATGGATGTTGTTTTTGTTGATTCTCCCAACAATAATGAGAAGGGGGGGGGGGTTGAACCATATTGCATTAACCTTAAGTATTTTTCTTTCCTTTCAACCAGTTAAGTTATTTATAAATGCACACTTAATGAGAGATACAAGTAGAATTCAACATAGCCATCTAAGTTATTTAGAATTGTGCACTTAATGACAAATACAAGCATAAATAAAAAAACAATAATGAAAACAATACACAAATATTTTTACACAGAAATCGAATGCGGGAAAAAACCACAGAACATCTTCTTTATGTTCTTCTACAAGCACCAACTTACAAGTTATAAATTTTAAGCCCAAAAGGCACCCATTTGTTGCAGATAACGAGGACACTAATCCTTAGTGAGGTTTGACTCACCCTAGCACCACCTTGCCACCATAAACTTAGAAAAATTTGTTACATCACTAAATATTTCAACATATCTTGACAAATTTACATTTTTGTCACTATGAATTGTTACAGTGTCATCTTCCACCTCACTTCACACATTAATCCATGATTAAAGTGCATCCATACTTATAATAATTTGCTTGAGTTCGCCTTCCTATATGTGGACGTGTAACTATTACAATGTGGACAAAATTTGACCACATCAAAATCCTATTAGTTACGATTTTGTCTAAATAAGGCATGACAGTTATATTGTGGACAAACTTTGACCATATCAAAATCATGTCAATTGCAATTTTATCTAAATAAAATATGTGGATGCATCACTGTTACATTGTGGAAAACATTTGACTAAATCAAATGGACCAAGTCTTCCTTCGACTGTGCTCCAGATTATCTGAGCATCTCCTGAAGAATGATACAATAATTGCATTATGGTCTACAAAGCATCCATTGCGCAAATAGAACCAAAGAGCAAGACTCAAGTCACAAGTATTCATCATTCCGCACTTGTTCCGCAGTGTGCTTATTGAATCTCCCCATCATAATGTAATTTCCCATGGTGACTCATTATGTCACATTCTACTTCGGACTTCATCTCATCACACTCCACTACACCATTCGTCGTACTGGCTCAAGGTGCCCTGTAGATTTTCATCTGCACAATCTTCCACATATGTCATCGCAATTCACACTGTCACTTATCACTTGCTCAAAACATCGTCGTGTTGTGTCATAAAAATCCGATGAGTCATTCTAAAATCGCGGAAACGGGAATTTGTTGCATTCCACTTCACTTCTAAACTATGTCGTAGGTTATCCTCTTATTCTGAACGCACTCCTGGCAGACTCAATCACTTATGTGATTTCTTTTGCGTCATTGATCCCTTCGTCCTTCAATCCTTCTGTTGCACTTATGTTTTCAACCTTTCATGATTTGTTCTAGGAGTTCCATTTCATGTGGATTTGAAATAGTACAGTAGAAAGTATCCTTCCACACAGTTCCTCTACAAACCTTCTATGCATTTCTTCTACTTGTGCATGAACTTTGCACCATACTTTCAGTGTGCACTTCAAGCTTTCTGCGCACTTCATGTGCGCCATGTTGACATCAATGAAAACATATGATCAACATTTTTTTCTAAATGAGAGGGGAATTAAGTTGAATGTAGACATGATGTTTCACAACAGCAAGGTCCATGCTAGGGATTTTCTCATAGGACCAATCAAAGATGTCACACAATTCTTGAAATAATTCTTTATAATAAGCCATTTCCTTAAGGGTGAAATCAACCCTAGTAATAAAGTTTTTCACGAACCTAGTTTGATAGAAATGTCGATGCTTGTTTTGAAAATATTAGATAAATTAAATTCTTTGGATGCATCTAGTATTGAAATAGGGTTATTAAACTAATTGGCATTGCGAAGGCGAAGGAAATATTTGGAAGCAATTGCAAATTAATATGCCCTGACCAAAATATATGAGGGGAGAAATGAAGATCAATTATGGAGGTCATCCCAATGAACATTCAAGCTGGTCATGGTGATTCAGGTGGATATCGATTGCCACCCACCTGTTCCAGTGGCTCAAAAGACAGTTTTCCACCTTGGCAATATTTCTAGGGTTTTTTGGGTCCTAAACTTTTGGGGCCATTTTGAGTCCCTAAATGACATTTTTTGAAGTTTGGGGGCCCATGAGGTAGTTATAGACTCTCTCCTAGGCCTGGTTGGAATGTGTTCTTCTCATTTAGACCCTTCTGAAGATGTATTGAGTGCCCTGAATGGAGATTGTATGTAAAAGTTACACCCTTGGGAAGTTGACGTATCAATTACCCACATTGAGGCCCACAAACCTTTTGGTGTTTCATCTCCCAAGGTTAGAGTTTTGGATGTTTAGGTTTTTTTTATTTATGCTTTATGTTAAAAAGGCCTTTGGAGCCACATTGTAGACATGTTCTTGCGAATAAGTGTAACTGTCACATCTCTTCTCAGAGGTAATCTGCCACCATTCTAATGAGTTTAGTTCGCTTTTCATTTTTACAGTTTGTGTACATTTCCTTCATTAATAGAAATTGTGTATTACTATATCTATGTGTTTCTTGCAATATCTCTATGTATTTCTTTGATATATATCTATCTTCATTTCATTCTCAAAATAATATGGATTAGTGGTATCAAAGTAGGTTGCTCCTTGTCTTTTATTAGTGCATGTCCTCGACGAGGTCAGAGTATAGAGAGTTGGGTCTCATGCTAGTTTCTCGTGAGTACAATTTCCCTCGCCAACCCAAGTATCCTCCCATGGCGAAAGAAAAGAGAGACGAGTGAACAAGAGATTTTATTCATCTATTGCTCGAGGAATATCTCACGCGAGAAAAAGATGAAATAATGGAATTTGTTTCCCAAATACATCGACGACTGCCGACAATAGCAGACACGTCTTCATAAAGTATCCACTTTGGAGGTGCCACCCCTTTCAATTTACAAGTTAATTTTTATATTTCTGTGTTTGAAATTCAAATAGATGAAAATGCTTTGGAAAAGTGATTAAATCTACTAGAATTTTATTTCTTTGTCCACAATTTTTATGATAGATAAAATATCACCTTTGCGCTCCTTAAGGTTGTCCCCCATGTCAAAATTTGGTGGGAAACTTACTATGAGAAAAATTCCACAGAGGAGTCTAGAATGTTTAAAGGTCGAACCCACTTGGTATTTTTTTTATGGATGTTGTTAAGGAACAATATACCTTGTTGGAAACTATAAATACCAATACATGAGATGGACCACACTACATCAGGAGAGGGACCGAACAATGTCAAAGTTCACAAATACCTTCCATACCTTGCACACCAAACTAGGTATCGAAAATTTTCAGCGACATCTGGTTCTAAAATATCATGGGTGTCTACACAGGTACATCCAAAAATAAATGGAGATTTTGGACATCTCATCAATCAGAGTCGCTTATCGATGTGTTTTCAAATTCGAGAAAAAATTTAAGCAGTGAAAGAAGCGGAACTTCAAGTCTGGAAATCCACAACAACCAAATTATGGTAAAGGAGGCCCCAACTCACAAAATAGCCAACCTCAATCCAACCAATACAATCCATGGGAAAAGAAGGGTAACGAAAAGACGAAAAAAAATAGTGGAAATTGGTGTGACTTCTACAAAATCCCTTGGTACAACATTGATTAATGTCACTCAAAACAATCACTAGTGGTCGCGCTACAAGAAAAAGAGTTGATCCCCACATCAGACTCTGATTCAGAACACAATAAAAGGAAACATATCATTGATGTATAACCCACTACTACCATCACAACCACAACAATCCAACCAAAAGAACGAGAGGATCCTGAGGAAGGGGATCGCCTATTCCATTCACAGATGCAGGTGAAGGGGATCCCACTGCATTTCATTTTTTATAGAAGAATCCAAAATAACCTCATCTCAGTAGAGGTCATCAAGAAATTGGATTTGTTGATAACACCACACCCACATCCATACAACATAGGGTGGATTCTCCATGGATGAGATCTTCGCGTCATCCAATAGTGTTGCTTGTCCTATGGCATTAAACCCTTCAAGGATGAGGCACTGTGTGATGTTGCCCCATTGGAAGTCTATGATGTGATTTTAGGCCATCCATATATGTGGAAGCATCATGGTATTTATGAGTCTCTACCTTGTATTTTCATTATTACTCTGGGGGTTCATCTCTACAGGGTACCAAAGGTAGTTCCGACCACTGTCTCGCAAAAACACTATCGCAAATTAGTCTCTCATATGACAAAGTTTAGCTTCTTCATGATCCAGTCATAAGGTTAATAGAAGGACACTGAGACGACTATGGCCTCGGCCTAAGATCCTTTTATGCAACAGAAGCAAGGTGACAATATTGTAAAACAGAACAAAGGTAATATTGCTTCACCTATGGAGGTGCCTCCATACTATCGAGTCAATCCAAGATATAATATAACCCTTCATAGCTCTATTGTCCATAATGCATTTCAGGAATTCTTGGGGTTCCAAAGATTAGCCCCCACTGATATAGATATTCATGTTGCATATTCACTGACAGAGTCCTCCCACACTCAGACCAAGGCATATCATGCAACCATATTGGTCAAATGGATCCATGCCCCCAATCAATAGGATAATTCCAAGTACAATAAAGACAATGTCTTCACTAAGGCAAGCTGCCCACCAAGGTTCAGATTCAACAAAATCTTCCTCATCTCCCACGAGAACTTGACACAATGGAGACAAATTATTCCTAAAGGGGGAGGAATTATTCAAGTGGATATCGGTGGCCACCCACTATTCCACTGGCTCAAAACACAGTTTTCCACCTTGGATGTTTTTCTACGGTTTTTTGGTTCCTAAACTTCTGGGGCCGTTTTGATGTCCTAAACGACATTTTTTACATTTGGGGTCCCAAGTAATAGTAATACGGTTGCGCCTGGGCCTGATCAATTTTTTTTTTCTTGGATAGACCTTTCTGACGAGGTATTGAGTGCCCCAAATGTAGATCATATGAAAAAGTTACACCCTCGGGAAGTTGACATATAAACTACCCCCATCGAGGCCCACAAAACTTTTGGAGTTTCATCTCTTGGGGTTAGGGTTTTGGATGTTTAGATTTTTCTCATATATGATTTATGTTAAAAAGGCCTTTGGAGCCACATTGTAGACATCTTCTTGTGAATGAGTGTAGTGGTCACATCTCTTCTTAGAGATAATTTTTCACCATTCTAGTGATTTCAGTTCACTATGTATTTTCACAGTTTCTATACATTTTGTTCATTAATAGAAATTGTGTATTATTGTATCTCTATGTTTCTTACAATATCTCTGTGTATTTATTTGTTATATATATTCCTACATTTCATTCTCAAAATAATCTGGATCAATGGTATTAGAGTAGGTTTCTCTTTGTCGTTTCTTAGGGCATGTCCCCGATGAGGTTAGGGTATAGAGAGTTGAGTCTCTAGCTAGTTTCTCTGGAGGAAAATCACTCTTGCCAACCCAAACAAAATCCCATAGAATAAGAAAAGAGAGATGAGGGAGAAAGAGTTTATATTCATTTGTTGCTCGAGGAATACCTCACACGAGAAAGGGATGAAATGATGGAAAAAAATTCTCAAATCCTTTGATGACTACAGACAACAACAGATGTGTCTTCATCAAGAAGCCACTTTGGAGGTGTTTCCCCTTTCAAGGTACAAGTTAATTTTAATATTCTCATGGTTGAAGTTCAGATAGATGAAGATGCTTTGGAAATGTGGTTAAATATGCTAGAAGGTTATTTTGTTGTCCACAATTTTTTCAATAGAGAAAAGATCACCTTTACACTCCTTAAGGTTGTCCCCCATGTCAAAAATTGGTGGGAAACTTATTGTGAGAAAAATTCCACAGAGGAGTCTGGAATGTTTGAGGCCAAACCCACTCGAGATTTTTTTATGGATGTCGTTAAGGAAAAAAATTACCCTATTGGAAACTATGATGACCAGTACATGAGATGGACCACACTGCATCAGGAGAGGGACCAAACAGTGTCATATTTCAAAAATACCTTCCATACCTTGCGCACCAAGTTGGGTATCAAAGACTTTGAGTGACATCTGGTTCTAAAATATCGTGGCTGTCCACATAGGTATATCCAAATATAAATGGATTTTTTGGACATATCACCATTGGGATTTGCTTATCAATATGTTGTCAAAATAGAGAATAAATTTAAGCAATGGAATAAGCGAGAGTTCAGGTCTGCAAATCTGTAACAACCAAAGTATGGTAAAGGAATCCCTAAATCACAAAATAACCAACCTCAATAAAACCAGTCCAAGCCACAAGAAAATAAGGGTAAGAGGAAGATGAAGAAGGATACTAGAAAGTGGCGAGACTTCCACAAAATCCCTTGGCACAACACCGATGAATGTCACTCAAAAAATTGTTTGTGGCTGAGCTAAAATAAAAAGAGTCGAGCCCCAACTCGGATTTTGTTTCAAAACACAATAAAAGGAAACAAATCATTGATGCAAAACCCACTGTTACTGTCGCAACCACAACAATCAAATCAAAAGAACAAGAGGGTCCTAAGGAGGGAGAGCACCACTTCCATTCACAGATTTGGGTGAAGGGGACCCCACTGCATTTCATTGTTCATAGCAGAAGCAAAAATAACCTCATCTCAGTAGAGGTTGTCAAGCAATTGGATTTTTTGATAATATCATACCAACAACCATACAACATTGGTCGCTTCTCCATGGACGAGATCTTGTGTCATACAAAAGTGTCTCTTGTACTACAACACCAAACCCTTCAAGGATGAGAGACTATGTGGCGTTGCCCCACTGGAAGTCTGTGATGTTCTTTTAGGCAAGCCATATATGTGGAAGTGTCATGTTTTTTATGAGTCTCGACCCATGTCTTCAGGTTACCAGAGGAAGTTTCAACTACTATCTCGGAAAAACAATTTTTCAAAGTAGTCTCTTGTACGACAAAGTTTAGCTTCTTCACAATCTAGTTAGAAGGTGAACATAATGACACTATGACCATTGCAGCCTCAGCCCAAGAAATTTCTATCCATTAGAAGCAAGGTGAAAGGATTGTAGAAGAGCACAAAGGTATTCTTTCTTTACCTATGGGGCGCCTCCACACTTCCCAATCAAGCCAAGCTATAATAGATCCCTTCATAGCTTTATTTTCCACAACTCTTTTCAGTCATGCTTGGGGTTCCAACCATTAGCCTCCACTGATATAGATTTTCATGTTGCATATTCACTGATAGATTCTTCCGACACTCAAACCAAGGAATATCATGCAACCAGATTGGTTGAATGGATCCATGCCCCTAAGAAATAGGCTAATTCCAAGTATGAACATGAAAACGTCTTCAACAAGACAAGTAGCTCACCAAGGTTCAGATTCAACAAAAGATTCCCTGTCTCCCACGGGAACTTAATGCAATGGAGACCAATGCTTCCTAGAGGGGGGGAATGATCTAGGTGGATATCAGTGGCCACCCACTTATTCCACTGGCTTAAAACACAATTTCCACCTTGATAGTTTTTATATGGTTTTTCGGGTCCCAAACTTTCGGGGTCGTTTTGAGGCCCTAAATGAATTTTTTTTCACGTTTGGGGGCCCAAGCCTATTACTATTTCCTAGGGCCAGATGGAATGTGTTCTTCTTGGCTAGACATTTCTGACGAGGTATCGAGTGCTACAAATGGATATTGTATGCAAAATCTATGTCCCTAAGAAGTTCACGTATCAATTACCCCCATTGGGGCCCACAAACCTTTAGGTGTTTCATCTCATGAGGCCAGGGCTTTGGATGTTTAGGGTTTTATCATTTATGATTTATGTTAAAAAGACTTTGGAGCCACATTGTAGACATCTTATTTCCAATGAGTGTAACAGTCATATCTCTTCTCAAAGATAAGTTTCCACCATTCTAGCGAGTTTAGTTCACTTTGTACTTTTACAGTTTATGTACATTTCCTTCATTAATAGAAATTGTGTATTACTGTATCTCTGTGTATTTCTTTGTTATATATACCTTCATTTCATTCTCAAAATAAATTCGATCAGTGGTATCAGATAAGACTGCTCCTTGTAATTTCTTAGTACATGTCCTCGACGAGGTCAGGGTATAGAGAGTCGGGTCTCGAGATAGTTTCTCTTGAGGACAACTGCTCTCTCCAACCCAAACAACCTCACATGGTGAAAGAAAAGAGAGACATGCAAGAGGGATATTATATCCATTTTTTGTTCAAGACAACCCTCATGAGATAGAGGGATGAAATGATGGAAATTTTTTCCCAAATCCTTCAACAACTAACGACAACAATAGACACATCTTCATCAAACAACCACTTTGGAGGTGTTTCCCCTTTCAAGGTACAAGTTAATTTTTATATTCCTTTGTTTGAATGTTAGATAGATGCGAATGATTTAGACAAGTGGTTAAATATTATAGAAGGTTATTTCTTTGTCCACAATTTTTCCAATAGTGAAAATATCACATTTTTGCTTCTTAAGGTTGTCCCCCATGTCAAAAATCGGTGGGAAACTTAATGTGAGAAAAATTTCACACAAGAGTTTGGAATGTTTGAGGACAACCTGACTTGGGATTTTTTTATGGATGCCATTAAGGAAAAATATTACCTTGTTGGAAACTATGACAACGAGTACATGAGATGGACCACACTATGTCAGGAGAGGGACCAAACAATGTCGGAGTTCACATATAATTTCCATACCTTGCACACCAAACTGGGTATCAAATACTCCGAGCGACATCTAGTTCTAAAATATCATGGGTGTATACACAAGCACATATAATCAAAAATGGAGTTTCTAGACATATCATCACTGGTAGTTGTTTATCGATGTGTTGTTAAAATTTAGCAGAAATTTAAGCAGTGGAATAAGTGGGAGTTCAGGTCTACAAATCCACAAAAACCAAATTATGGTAAAGGTGGCCCTAACTCAAAAAACATCCAACCTCGATACAACCAGTCCAAGCCACGGGAAAATAAGGGTAATGGGAAGATGAAGGACACTGGAAAGTGGTGTGACTTCCAAAAGATACCTTGGCACAATGTTGATGAATGCCACTCAAAACAGTCATTAGTGGCCAATCTCGAAGAAAAAGATTTGAGCCCCGACTAAAACTCTGATTCAAAACACAATAAAAGGAAACAAATCATTGATGTAGAACCCACTTCTACCATCAAAACCACAACAATCCAACTAGAAGAGCGAGAGGATCCTAAGGAGGGGGAACAACACTTCCATTCATAGATGTGGGTGAAGGGGACCCCACTGCATTTCATTATTGATAGAGGAATCCAAAAGAACCTCATCTCAACAGAGGTCGTCAAGTAGTTGGATTTTCCAATAACACCACAACTGCAACCATACAACATCGGATGGATTTTCCATGGATGAGATCTTCGTGTCATCTAGTAGTGTCTCATGTCCTATGTCATCAAGCCCTTCAAGGATGAGGTACTGTGTGATGTTTCCCCACTGGAAGTATGTGATGTTATTTTAGGCCAACCATATTTGTGGAAGTGTCACACTGTTTATGAGTCTCAATATCGTAGTTTCATTGTTACTCTGGGGGGTCAACTCTATAGGCTACCATAGGTAGTTCCAACTATTGTCTCAGCAAAACAATGACACAAATTAGTCTCTCATACGAAAAATTTTAGCTTCTTCATGATCCGGTCAAAAGGAAAATAGAAGGACACTGCAACCACTGCAACCTCATCCCAAGACCTTTCTATCCAGCAAAAGAAAAAGGAAACAAGATTGTAAAAGAGAACAAAGGTATTCTTTCTTAACCTACAGGGGTTCCTCCACACAGCCTATTCAATCCAAACTATAACAGAGCCCTTCATAGCTCTATTGGGCACAACTCTTTTTAGGTGTGATTGGGATTCAAACCATTGGCCCCCACTGATATAGCTCTTCATGTTTCATTTTTGTTGATAGAGTCCTATGTTGCAGGAGCATTCCCATTAGAAAATAAATCATTTTGAAGAGGCCTAGGGGTCTTTGAATTTACCAAGGGAGTTGGTTCCTTAAATTGAAAATATTGAAATTTCTATGTTTTTATTCTAGAAGAAATGCATAAGGTAGGGTTGGTTTGATTTAAAGTGCCAAGTATGTAAATCAAATCTTCCTTGTTGAGAAGATATCAAAGTACAAGGGGATCTTAGAGATTTGTAGACGTCTATAAATATTTTGAGGATATTGTGGATCTAAAGGATTTGCTAGTAGAGGGATTTTAGGCTCTGAACCAATTATGGTATCAGGATCCTTTGGTTTTAAACACTGTAAGCCTAAGAGGCATAAAAAAATACGAATATAATTAGACAAATCTAGAACAAAGTAGTGTGTATGAAAGGGTAGATTTGGAAAAAAAGGTCGAGTAAAGGCCAAATGAATGTAAATATGGCCACGCATACTGACATAGCTTAGAGAAAGAGAGCATGTGTGATTGTGTGAGAGAGTGTGTGCAGAGGTCCGAGAGACCAGGAAGGAATTGATCCTCCCTGTAGTAATCTTATTCCTTTATATATTTTAATAAAAGATCAATTTTTTTGTGGAATCGTGGTTCCTGGGTATTTGCGTATTTGTCTTAACTCTGCGTGTAAAATTGTTTAGACAGAGTGGTGAATGGGTTGTGGTTGCAAGATACCATGTTCTAACACTGGATATGAATTAGAACCAGATCAGGGGCCGTAGAGGTGAAGAATCAACCCATAGCTCCATTTTGAGGTCAATCCAATCGACTTGGGTGAATGTAGAATCCATTCTACAGTGTAAATTGAATGAATGGTTAAGATCTAGTTCGAGTGAACCTTTTCTAAAATCAACGGTCACGATTAGATCGTTGGGACTCTCCATATCAAGACCCCATACTTTTGGGTATGTATTATATGATTTTCAGGGCACACAGGGGGGTTTGAGGGGGGTGCAACTTCCTTGAGAATTATTTTTTTTGCCCTGGGAAACGTGTTGTATTTTTTCCTCATTTTTTGTGTTGCCTCAATTTTTGTGTCCATTGTTGGGTGATTTTTTGGCACATATTTTTTGTCGAGGGTTTTCTATTTCCAATTAAGGAATTAGGGTTGTTGAATAATTCAGGTCATTGGGTTAGGGTTTTCAGATGTCGTTGGCTCCTATATGTATATTGTATTGTAAACAATGTATCACTATGAATGAATATAGAATATGCTGGTTTTCCCGGTTTGGGTTTCCAAGGGAAAAATCTCTGNTCCAACGTATTCAATTAGTATCTTTCTAATAGTTCGAAAGCTTGCAGAGTACTTTTTTTCTTAGTTGAAAACCTGTTTCGCATTCGACGTGTGCACTCACCCAGCCTGTAGATGCCATTTTGGTTTGGTGACTGAGTATTGCATGCATTATTAGTTTTCAACCATTCGTACTGTTACAATCTCAGATCTCATGTATGTGTTCGGGCTTCTGTGGATAAAATGGGAAATACACTATTACACGCTACGAGATGCAAGGATGGCATTTAAGAGATTGTTGGGTATGTGTTATATTCTTTGCACGAGTAGTAGTGTCTGAGCGTATGTGCTGGGCGCGTAGGGGTTTGGGGGCAGCACCCTCGGAAATTTTTTTTCTGCCTTGGGAAACGTGACACCTACCTCAAGAAACGTGTCATGTATTTAGGTGGTTTTTTCGGCACATGGTTTTTTCCGATGGTTTTCTATTTCCGGTTAAGGAATTAGGGTTTTGTATTAATCCAGGTCATTGGGTTAGGGTTTTGGATGCCGCTGGCTCCTATATGTATATTGTATTGTAAACAATGTAACACAATGAATGAATATAATATATGTTGGTTTTCCCGATTTGGGTTTCCAAGGGAAAAATCTCTGTGTAATGTTTGTATTTTCCATTGTATCTTTTATGTTCTTTTACTGAAAATCTATTTGTAGTAAATATTGTACAAGGTTAAAATCTACATTTGGTATTAGAGATTTGTTGGCTTCAGGGGGATGCCTTTGTGGTCAAGGCTTTGGCTCGAGACTATGATAATCCTTGTTACAGTGGGAGATCTGTGGTATTGATTTTCCAGGTGAAAGAAATGGAGAGCAATTCGAAAAATGGAGATCGAAAAGTTTAATGGGAAAAGTTTTGAGTTGTGGAAGCTCAAGATGGAAGATTTGTTGGTGGACAGAGATTAGTGGATCGTGGTAGATCCAGGTACTGAACCTATAGAAACTTCAACAGATGACTGGAAAAATTTGGATCAGAAGGCGAAAAGCACAATCTGGTTGTGTCTCTGAGATTCAGTATTACTAAATGTGTCAGAGGAAGCTACAGCCAAGGATTTATGGGATAAGTTGGGGAATTTGTATCAGTCTAAGTCCCTAGTGAATAAAACATTCCTGAGAAAGAAGTTGTATAACCTAAGGATGAGAGATGGAGACTCGGTGGCAAAGCATTTGAATGCCTTCAATACTATGGTAAGTCAGTTAGTATCTGTTGAGATTAAAATTTCAGATGAAGATAAATGTATCGGTTTACCGTGTTCTTTACCAAACTCGTGGGATAGTTTGGTTGTGGCCATAGGTAGTAATACAACTGCCTTGAATTTTGATGAAGTGGTCTCATCCTTGTTGTCGGAGGAGAAGAGACAGAATAATATGGAAGGGCAGAGCACAGATGCATTATTTGCAAGAGGATGTTCCCAGGAAAGAAATAGATCCAAGTTCTCAAGTGGGAGATATAATTCTAAGGGTAGATCTAAATCTCCTGGAAAGTTTGTAAAGGTATGTTGGAGATGTGGAAAATAAGGGCACTACAAGAAGTAGTGTAGATCCAAAGTTGAGAAAAAGAAGGGATCTGAAGAATATCCTTCTACAGAAGAAAATACCTCCAAGGAAGAAGGAGGGGATGTGTACTTGGATTCTTCAAGCACACATGAAGATCATGAGGCATGGTTGGTTGACTCTGATGTGTCCTTTCATATGAATCCCCACAAGGAGTGGTTCTGTGAATATGAAAGGTATGATGGAGGTAATTTTTCCTTAGGTGATGATTCAACAACCAGAATCATAGGACGAGGAAAATTCAAATTGAGGCTCATAGATGGAACAATTAGAACACTTCCTGGTGTTTTCCACATCCCAGTTTTGGCCAGAAATTTGATTTATGTAAGCAAAATGGACGATGCACGGGTAAAAACAATATTTGAAAAGGAAACCTGTAGGATGGTTCGAGGAGAAATGGTGTTGTTGAAGGGAGTTCGGTTTGGAACATTGTATAAACTGCAAGGAAGCACTATTAGTGATGGGTTTAATAGTTCCATTGTTCCTGATATTGGATTTGAAGAAGAAATAACTCCTACAGTCTCTGGAGAAAAGGTTATGTTGTGGCATCAAAGACTGGGGCATATCGGAGAGAAGGGTCTTCGACTACTACACGGTAAAGGTATGGTTGAAGGTATGTCTAACTGCTATCTGGATTTTGATTTCTGTGAACATTGTCTATATGGGAAACAGAATCGGGTAAACTTCCCCTTTGGTGCAATGAGGGAAGAAGGAATTTTATAGCTAGTTCACAATGATGTTTTTGGACTTGTTTCGGTCCCATAATTGGGAAAATCTGTGTACTGCGTCTCATTTATAGAGGACTTCTTGAGGAATACTTGGATATATTTTCTCAGGAAGAAATCTGAAATATTTGAAAGGTTTAAAGAGTTTAAGGCTCTTGTTGAGAATCAAATGGAGAAAAGAATTAAGGTGTTGATGACAGATAATGGCGGAGATTTCTGCGGGAATTAATTTGAAGAATTATGTAAGAAGTGCAATATAGCAAGGAATAAGACTACTCCATATACACCTCAGCGGAATGGAGTTCCACAAAGGATGAACATGACGTTGATGGAAAAAGAAAGGTGCATGTTCAGTGGTGTTCGGGTTAGGGAAAGAATTATGAGTAGAGGCAGTGGGTACTGCATGTTACATGGTCAACAGATCACCCTCATCAACGTTGGATGACAAGACTCGACAAGAGGTATGGATTGGTAAGGAACCTTCTCTCACACATCTCAAGGTATTTGGCTATGATGCATATGTTCATGTTCCAAAGGAAAACAAGAGTAAGCTATATAAGAAGGTTGAAAATTGTATATTTATTGGATATAAAGATGGTCTCAAAGGTTATAAGCTTTGGAACCCAGAAACTAAGAAGGTAGTGTATATCCAAGATGTGGTATTTAGAGAAATGAAGGATGTTGTTAAACAGGAAATCCTACCAAGTAAGGAAGAACCAGAGAAAATAGAGTTTGATTTAAAGGATGATGAATCAAACTCTACAGAAGAACAGGAATCAGAAGAAGAAGATCCTCATACTCCAGTATTGAGGAGATTGGTTCGAGAAAGAAGGATACCGGAAAGGTATAATGCATCTGATTTCCATTCAAATTTTTCTTTGTCTATTACTAATGATGATCCTAGAACTATCAGGGAGGCAGTGGATTCATAGGATGGAAATCTCTGGAAAAAGGCCATGGACGAAGAAAAGGCAGCCTTGGATAATAATGAGGCTTGGGATCTAGTGGAGTTTCTGACTGGAAGAAATCCCATTGGCGGAAAATGGGTATTTAAAAAGAAGTTGAATTTAGAAAGCAAAGTGGAGAAATACAAAGCTCGGTTAGTAGCAAAGGGTTATTCCTAGGTTGAGGGAATTGATTTTGGTGAGATTTTTTCTCTTGTTTCCAAGTTAACCTCTATAATATTTATGTTATCTATTGCTGCTGCATTTTATTTTGAAGTAGAACAGATGGATGTGAAGACAACATTCCTACATGGAGATATAGAATAATAAATCTATATGAAGCAACCATAAGGATTTGTTGTGAAGGGAAAGAAGGAGCTGGTATGCAAGCTGAAAAAGTCCCTGTATGGTTTAAAACAATCACCAAGGATGTGGTATAAAAAATTTGATACTTATATGATGGGACTTGGCTTCACAAGAAGCAAAGAGGATCATTGTGTGTATTTTAAATTAATTGGTGATCATTTGATTTATTTTTTCTTGTATGTGGATGACATGTTGCTGATAGGAAACAATAAGGAGATTATCCAGGATGTGAAAACTCAGTTGTCCTCTAAATTTGACATGAAGGATCTCAGTGCTTCAAATTGCATTTTGGGCATGGAAATTAAAAGAGATCGGAAAAGAGGAAACTATGGTTAAATAAGAGAACATATGTCAAGAAAATATTGCATAGGTTTAATATGCAAGAATGTAAACTGGTCAAGGCTCCTATACCTGTTGGCGTAAAGTTATCTGCAGATCAGTGTCCCAAGACACGGGAAGAGGAGGAGGACATGTCTCGTGTTCCATATGTGAGTGCAGTTGGAATTTTTATGTATGAAATGATCTGTACTAGACCAGGCATTGCACATGTAGTGGGAATTTTGAGCAGGTATATGAAAAAACACAGGAAGGAGCATTGGACAACAATAAAAAGTGTTTTCAGGTATTTTTGTGGCACTACTAACTATGGATTGTGCTACCAAGGAAGATTGGGATTGGACAGAGTGTTGGATATACATAGATTTGTAGATGCAGACTGGGTTGGAGATCTACAAGTGGGTATGTGTTTAACATGTTTGGAGGAGCAATAAGTTGGATGAGCAAAAGATAGGCTATAGTGGCACTTTCAACTACAGAAGTTGAATACATGGCAGCCACTCATGCAAGTAAGGAAGTAGTATGGTTACAAAGATTGTGTTCATGTATTGGGTTGGTACAACAAGATTTAAGGATAGATTGTGATAGTCATAGTGCAATTTTTATGGCGAAGAACCCGTCTTATCATTCAAAGAAAAATCATATTGATATTCAATATCACTTTGTGAGAGACATCGTTGAAGAAAAAAAAATATTGCTAATGAAGGTGGACACTTTGAAGAATGTTGCAGTTTCATTAACAAAATATGTGAGCACTGAGAAGTTCTCTTGTTGTAGAGGATATGTTGAGCACTCAACACACCCTAAAATCCTTATGAAATTTTGTCACTTTTTGGGTAGCACTTATTTTATGCACTATCTGAATCGATTTCAGTTTGGGAAATGATTTATCTTTGTGTTGTTTTCATGACTCTTATCATCAAGTTAGGTTTGTTTGAACTTGTTAACCCCATATCTAAAAGAAATTAACAGCTAACAGTGCACCTAATGTGCTAAGGTTCGACGTAAAAAAAAATTCAAGCAAGTAAAGGAACCACACAGTTACAATAGTCGTCGAGCGCAGATCCCCGATCGATGTCGGCAGAAGGTGGGGTTGGTTTGTGTAAGTTATTCTCACAAAGTTTCAAGAGATAGTTGATCCCCTTTGACATCGACAAAAGGTGGGAAGGATAGACAGTGACAAAGGATGTAAAGAAATCATCGATTGCCGATGACCGATGCACTTTATCGGGGTCGGGGAAATCCAGAAAAGTTAAAAAAAAACATTTTTTTCCACGACAAGCATATCGTCGATCATTGATCCTTGATGTGTTTTTGGCATCGACACTTTTTCAAGAGGGTCGATCTGAGAGCACTTGGGTAGGTTGATCGTCGATCGTCGATCCTTGATACTTCTCAGAGTCAGCAATATAGGATTGGGTTTTAGAATGTATATCTTAAAGAAAGTCATGATTCTGATTAACACGAGAAAATGAAGTAACTGGTCTCGAATGCCACGTGTATTTATCACATAAGGGGTTGTACGACCTAGTTTCGTCCCGAGAGTTTTCAAGGTTCCATGGGTCCCAGTCATGCCTCCTAGTCAGCGTTGCCACGTCAGCTCCATACGGAAATATCAATCAGCATTGGAACATTTGCAAGGAGATATCAACGAAAATTTTTGAAGCACAATCCCAACCCCTGATCCACCAACAAAACTAACAAAATGATGGGATGTTTACGGCATAAGATACAATCAGATTTGGACATTTAATACCAGTTAATGTCAATCCTACATTTGTTGCTACCTCGTGTGTCAATTATACAATAACAATTTGAAATCACTGATAGACCACATTACCTCCCACGCTCACGCCATCAACCCATGATGAATTTAAGTTTAAACATCTTTGAATATCTAGCGACAAATTTAATGAAATTACACTCATAACCTGAATTGAATGGTTGATGTGACAAGGTAAGTTCACTCTTGTTTAAATCTCTAGAACGGTTTTGAATGAATTCATTTTGCAGACAATTTGAATTCCAGAGCATCCGAAGGAGCAGAGTGAACGTCTCGATAATGTACCGACCCTCTGATTATCAAAACTAGGTTTAACAAGCTGCAGAGGTATGTATTCGAGTTTGTTAATTCGTGGTTGTAATATATGCATCCAGTTTTCTTGCACAATCTCTAAACTATGTTCTAGCCGTAGGTAAGATGTCGTCGAGAAAGCCAACCACAAAACGCTCGCCGAGGGCACCCAAACTAAAATAAGCTAAAACAGGAGAAGGTTCCTCTCTAGGGACTGTGAGGCAGTTGGAGTGCACTCCTAGGGCGAAGCCTATTATTAAAATATCAACAAAGGAAATATTTTTTCTAGCCTCCGGCCTTCGGTGATACAGAAGCAAGCACCAGATCCAAAGTAATGCTCCTACAATGGGGGGATCTCTTCAACAGAATTATCTAAGAAGAATACCCAGAGTATATCCCACATAGTGACCTGGACGTGAGGGTGCTCGATGACTAAGTGTTCCCGAACATTCGTCAGTCGTATTTACACATGGTGGCAAGCAGAACCCCGATTTTACCTTGCATAGAGGTTCTGAAATGGCTCATCAACCATACAAATGGGCATAAGTGCTTGATCAATGATGAGAATGGTGGATGTGTCAGATTTTTCCTCCCGACAGAATTCCATAAATACTACAGGCTCAGTGACCTAGAGGAGTGGCTCAACACGGACTTCATGGTGAAGTTCTATGAATTCCATGACACCAACCATTTGATGGCCTCATGGTGGAAGGAAGAAAAGAAGTTCACTAACTGGAGAAATGGTTGGTATGGAACAATCAACCTGAGAGAGCCATACATCTATTTGATGACTCTCATTTGTCGGCTATATGGAGAAAAGGACTTCTCCAAGTTTTCAGAAGCACGGATGTCGTTGGCATACACAGTGGTGATCTCTGGGAGCAGCTTCAACTGGGGAGCGATAATCTCAAAACAATTAAGCATTTGTGTACAACAAGTTCAGACGCTGAAAGAATGGGAGGCACCCACTTTCTACATGGCCTCGTACCTGCTCAAGGTCATGTGCACAGGGAATGTCTTCGTCGGCATGAATTTAATCTAGCATATTGCGGAGCTCCCAGTCCACATCTACTTTAGCATAATATGGGAGAACAGATACAAGAAATCTTACGCACTCATCTGCGATGAATTCATCACATGTATTCATTTTATTATTTTCAAGAAGGAATGCCCAAGATTATCTGTAGCAGCCAATAAAATGGTAGAAAAAGTAGTCCATTGGTATTTAGATGATCGATCAACCTACATCAGGGTGTTCAAGCCCACTGGAGCACCACATCTACTACCTTCTCATGTCCTAGACTGACTTGTTGTGGGAGAAATCTGTTATCAGACTATCCTGCAGGGGCTACAACGCTACATTGGTCAAGGAAAAGAAGTGGGCTTTCATACCCTATGGTTTTCATATATGGTTTTATCTGGTAAAGGATACTACTCAAGCTAAACAAGAAGGGTTGAGCCAACTTGAATTTAGGTTCCCGACAGGTTGATTCCGCAAGCACGACCCTAAAGGCCTGGTCCTCCAACTTGCTTCACAGGTATCGTATTGTTGGTCATATGCTCATGATAAGTTTGAGGACGAGATTTTCGCAAAGTGTGGAATGGGACAAGGTGGTGCAGAGATTGGCCAATCCAAACATGACCAAGTTCAAAGCCATGAGCATGGATGAACAGGTGGAAACAATAGAGAAGTCGACTCAAGAGGCCCTCAGAGTCAGGGAAGAAAACATAGTAGAAAAGACAATAGAGGCACAAAGAAGAGGTTTAAACTTGCTATAAGGGGCACAGAGGATCATTGATCAATTGAAAAATGACCCTGATCTAATAGAAATGATGAGCATTCCCGCTGATAACCCAATCGAAAGATGAGGGGAACCAAGTGACCTATAGCTGATGCAACTTGAAGAAATCACTGGGTCAGAAAACCCCAAGGTTCCACCACCGCATCTTAGATCACTAGAGGAGATTTCAACCTAGCCTGATATAGCGAGGACATCAAGGAGAATAAGTGTACCAAATCCCTTGTTCGATTTGATAACCATCTACGATGATGAGGAGAGTTCAGAGGTGTCCCTGGTCACTCAAGTGAAAATTACAGAGGAGAAAGAACCTGAGAGAGCATCCACCCCGGGTGTCGATGCTCCAAGTCAGATTTGTCCACAGAGCGAGCATGAAGTAGAAAGTGCCTTGGACGTTGATCCACTCGACATACCGAGAACCCCAATAGACATCTCGAGGGATGAGCTAGGATCATGCGAACAAGAAGAATAAATTCCACAACAGGAAATCGACATTTCAACAGCCAATTACCAAGTAAGTACCGAACATGCCCCTGATTCCTCGGTTTTGTCCAGTACCTTACCACCCAATGAGCAACAAACAGAGGTTGAGCCATCAGGACATACATAAGAGGTTCAGGAACCCATCCTTGAATATATATACACAGTCAGGAGCCTGGGAAATACTCTTACTTGGGGAGAACAACAAATCCCCTAACATGTTGATGAGGTCTTCAATATACAAGCAATCACCTACAAATGAAAGAGGAAAGCCATCATGAAGAGAACCACTAAGAAAAGGAGGCTTACGGTGGACAGTTCGATCCTCATTATCACAAAGGAGAACATGATCAGCACAGAGCATGCCAAGATGTATGAGCTTATCGGTGCAGGGATGGCGATCACAGATGCCACCCTAGATAGAGAGAGGAAATATGAAGAGGAACTGGCCGTTGCACTAAAGGAGTTGGAGCATTTGCGCCATTTGGAGAAATATTATCAGGACTCCACACAGGACATGATGTTTTTGAGAAGTGATTTCCAAGATGCTTATAGAAAATTCATGAGTGAATGACACCTTTTCACTGCAGGGATAGCCAACTTCCAAGAAGACACCCTTCTGGCGCTATCGACTTGAAAAGACATGGAAATATGGTATAAGAAGGCCCAACAAGCAGTGGAAAGAATTGACTACATCAGCATGGTTCAAAAGGGATGAGACATCGAAGAGCACGACATTCGGGCGCTGAGGGATAACAACATAGATCGAATAAGGAAAGCAGATGAATACTGGGTGAAAATGGCCCAAGAACCTCAGCGGGAGATTCAATATTGTGATATTGTCTATGGTAAAATGAGCACATCGAATATTTTAACAGTTGGTTGCCTAAATTGAAATTATTGTAATTTCTATGTTTTTATTCTAGAAGAATTACATAAGGTAGGGTTGGTTTGATTTAAAGTGCCAAGTATGTAAATTGAATCTGCCTTGTTGAGAAAATATCAAAGTATAAGGGGATCTTAGAGAGTTGTAGAGGTCTAAAAATATTTTGAGGATATTGTGGATCTTAAGGATTTGCTAGTGGAGGGATTTTAGGATCTGAACCAATTCTGGTATCAAAATCCTTTGGTTTTAAACATTGTGATCCTAAGGGACACAAAAAAAATATGAAGAGAATTAGACAAAGCCAGAACACAGGAATGTGTGTGAAAGGGTAACTTTGGCCAAAAAGGATGAGTAAAGGCAAAATGAATGTAAATGTGGCCAGATAGACAGACAAAGCTTAGAGAAGGAGAGAATGTGTGATTGTGTGAGAGTGTGTGTGCAGAGGTCCGAGAGACCAAGAAGGAATTGAGCCTCCCTGTAGTAATCTTATTCCTTCAGATATTTCAATTTAAATTCAGTTTTTTTGTGGAATCGTGGTTTCTGCATATTTTTGTATTTGTCTTAACTCTATGTGTAAAATTGTCTAGACAGAGTGACGAAGGGGTTGTGGTTGCAAGATACTATTTGATGACCCTGGCTATGAATTAAAACCATATCAAAGCCGCAGAGGTGAAGAATCAACCCATAGTTGCATTTCGGGGCCGATCCAATCAACTTGGCCAACTGTAGAATCCATTCTATAGTGTAAATTGAATGGATGATTAAGATTTGGTTGGAGTGAACCGTTTTGGAGTGAACCTTTTCCAGAATCAACGATCATGATTAGATCATCAGGATTCGCCATATTGAGACCCAAAACTTCATGAAGGAGTTGTGCTAAAGATGAAAACTCTAGGATCGCCAATGACGATGTATTTGGTAATTGTTTCGACGAAAAGTGGGGCTAGCGATGATGAGTTAGGAAGGTTAAATAGATCAACGATGAGGATTTAACCAAGAATGATATTAACGGTGGATCGAAAAGGGGAGCATTAGCAAGGTTGAATCAAATCAACAGTGCGATTAAATTCTTTTTAATCCAGATCGACAGTCCAAAATGTAAGAAGTGGGTCCCATTTTGTCGGGCCTGGTAGATCATCGGGATAGTTATATATATGTGTTTTCTCCCTAGTAAAAATGATGGTGACAATCTGTATGTCATCAGATTGAGACAACTGAGCATTATAATTGCTTCCCAACAAGAAAACACCATCGACGACCCTGTTGGACCAAGGATGTGCGTTTGGTTGGGTGAGAGAAATGGATTAGCGCTAGAATAAAATGAGGTGCTAAGGCACTTCGGTTTCATTGGTTCATAACCGAGGGGTCTGAGACTCTATTAGTGAAGGATCTGAGGCCAATTTAAGGAGTTTTTGGGAAACCCGAGTTCAAAGTTGTCAACAAAGTTATTCAAGAACTCTGTTTCAGAGGAAATTGGACTTGGTAGGTCTGGATCATCCTCCCACACTCATACCAAGGAATATCATGCAACTAGATTGGATGAACAGATCCATGCCCCCAAGCAACAAGATAATTCCAAGTACAAGAAGGACAACGTCTTCATCAAGGCAAGAAGCTCACCAAGGTTCAGATTCAACAAAAGATTCCCCATCTGCCATGAGAAATGGGCACAATGGAGACCATTTCTTCTCAAGGGGGGAGGAATGATCCAGGTGGATATCGGTGGCCACCCACCTATTCTATTGGCTCAAAACACGGTTTTACACCTTGGCAGTTTTTCTACAATTTTCTGGATCCTAAACTTTCGGGGTCGTTTTGAGGCCCTAAACAACATTTCTTTTTTATGTTATGGGACCCAAGAAATAGACATAGGTTCTCACTATTGATATTATGGTAGTTGTGATAGGTATTAACCTCCACGTGTAAATTTTGACAAGACTAGAATATTTCGAGAAGGAAGAGAAACCCTAAAACGTTGGATAATAACCCTATAAGACAAGTCGGTTGAAGAGAGTATTTAATATTGAGTTATTAGCCTCCAGAAAGATAAGTTGGCCCAGTCAAGTGAGATAGAGCAGTGTAAATAAGAGGGCGCTAGAGCTCATTTGTCACTCTCACTCTTACAACTGCATAAGACTGGTGGTGTGCAAGTTTGGAGAGGGAGTGCAGCTATTGCTATTAGGATTTTGGTTTTTGGTTGGACTTTCTCTTGGTTATGGTTTGGAATTTCTGCTTGGTCTTTGGTTATTCTATCTTGGTGTGCTAGCCTTGGAGAAATGTGTGCTACCTTGGTTTTCTATTGGTCCGCTTCCGAAATTATTTTGTCTATCAAGGTTAAGGTGCTCGGGAGTGGCCTTTGTGCCTATGGTTGGGTGACAATATTGTTATATCATCTATGGAAAAACGAAGACATATATTTCATTCTAGTAGGTTATGGGCCCACACTATCTTCAGATAGTCTAACCACTGCAAGATAGATTGGGAATTTCCATAATTCTTTCCCTAACCCGACACCATTGAGCATGCACCTTTCTTTTTCCATCAATGTCATGTTCATCCTTTATGGAACTCCATTCTGCTGAGGTGTATATGGAGTAGTCTTCTTCCTTGCTATATTGCACTTCTTACATAATTCTTCAAATTAATTCCCGCAGAAATCTCCGCCATTATCTGTCATCAACACCTTAATTCTTTTCTCCATTTGATTCTCAACAAGAGCCTTAAACTCTTTAAATCTTCAAAAATGTTCCAGATTCTATATTTTGACATATATCAAGCAAAGAGAAGGACCCATAACACTTCCTTCCACACTGCAACAAAAATGACACCATTTATGGAACTTTATGGATACCACCCTCCTTCCATCACTTCTTCTCTAAAAGAAAAATCTAAGGTTCAAGCAGTGGAAGATCACATCGAGAA
>SNQJ01S0021623.1:4270-18365 GCA_010110895.2 Picea sitchensis | reverse complement strand
ATAATATTGATGATGAAATGTGATTGACATTGTTATGATCCCTGTGACTGATAATCCCGTGGAGGGCGTAGCTTTTGATGTGCAGGATCATGCCCGACGGATAGGTACCATTTGGACCGGTACACATGGGGAGATGACCAGTTCGGACTTCCATGGGGCTGAAGATCCCACCAGATGGATGTTGAGACTCCATCAGGGGGTAGAGATAGGATGGACATGGATCAAGGCCTTTGCATTGGAGAAGAAGAGGACGTTCCATCAGGGGCACTTTGGCTGAGCTGAACCTAGGGGGATTGACCCACTTGTAGTGGGACGTTGACTCCATATGACCCAGGACGTCACCAGGAGGCTTATGACATCATCATGAGCATATGGCAGATGGACAGGGTGGTTGGCACGTGTGGTAGTTTAGAAGAGCCTAAGGAGGGCTAGCGTTTGGCTTCTGGATGTTGCACTGGGCCTAGAAAGGGATAACGTCTCCCTCAGAGGGGCTTGACGTCTCACCTTTTACTTGATTAGGAATTTTACTTAGAATTTGATGTAAAAATAGTATGATTTTGACATTATGGCCTTGTCAGCCTTTTTATGACCTAAAAAGTAAAATTAAGTCATTGATACACTATATATTGAGGGTTTTGACTCTCATTTTTATCATCAATTTTCACTCACTCATAGTGAGGTCTGATTTTTAGCGACCTATTGGGGTTTTTGGCTGAACTAAGTGATGCACACTTGTTGAAGGAAGAGATTTTTTGGCATTTCCGGTATTTCTCTTGAAGGAAGGTGTTACAACTAGGGTTTGCATGGTTATTTCTTCATGAATTGTAAGTGTTTCTTCTACAAAACTTCTTATTGAATGGTTGTAGTTTAAATTTCTTGCATATTGCTTATAAATTTGTTGAATCAAAACCCTAGGTGACAAGCACACAAGTAGCTCCTTGTCTCATGTCCCCTGATAGAGAAACCTTCGGCCATTGAAAGAGAGGAAGAGAGCCTAGTTGTAGCTACACTTCTTGTTTCTCTTTCCCTTGTGCTAGCCGTACCTTTTAGAATTCAAGAGGAGGAAGACGTCCCAGGCCTAGGTTATCTACACTTAGGGTCATTTTTTTCCTTTAGGGTTTGATGAAAGAGCCTTGTTGTAGCAACACTCTCCCTCATTAAGCTTTCTTGTCTTGTTTTTGTGCTTCATCTGAGCTAGTTGTTTGCCGGGAAGGAGAAGAGAGCATGAGGACTTGCTTTTGCAACACCGGAGTGGGCCTCTCTCCCCTAGGTTTTTGTCTTTGAGGCCCTGCTTTAGCAAGACCTTGAAACTTTTCCCTCTAGTCCTTTGAAATCTCGTCTCCTTCAACCTGTGCATCCTTCACTTATTGACTCCATTCTACCCTAAGGCACTAATCCCAAGACCTCCAACGTTGAAGTAGAATTGGATCTAAACACTCTCAAACCTTTTGAAATTGAAACCCTAACTACAATAACCCTAGCCTAGACTAACCTACTAACCCTAAGTTGCTGACATCATCATTGAATATTTCATCTTTATTGCAGCAACGTTTTGTCTTTTGAGTAATTGAATGGTAGTTGAAGGCATTAATTGAGTTAAGAAGTGATTTGTTGTATTGAATGTTGTATCATTTGAGTATTTATTGATGAAGTGACATTACTGCCATTGCTATCTTGTAAACATTGACTTCGTCAACATTCACCTTTAAATTGATCATATTGAATTTCAGATAGTCTTTAATGTATATGAAGTACTAACCAAAGCCTGCATATATCAAGTTTATTGTTGCTTTGTTCTCGGGCAGGGATCCTACTTGGTTGTCTTTATTGGCTATAAGTCGGACTATCTGCTTTGGTGGTGATCTGTGAAAGGGGAAACTTGTCATTGTTTGATTATCCTTTGAAGCCTCTTCAAAACCCTAGGTCACCGGGGACGTCTCCCCTAGGCCTAACCTCCCTAAAGATAAAGAACCTACCCATCGTGGTGACATTGGGTGGGATAGGTTCCTGTTACGCCAGTTTGACCTTCTACCTTATAGCCTTTATTCCTAGCTACAAACTGTGCGATAAAATGGACGATCTCAAAGATTATGTGGGGACATCATACATCCTTGAGTCTTGAAACCCTTCCATACCGTCAAGGCATGTGTCTAGTCTAACCATGTCAAATTTCGACGCATACAAGTACATATTGAAGAAATTTCAACGTTGGCCCCATTCACTGCTCACTATGTGGGGTCGGTGCATGACATTTTTGGTGGGTGAATTGGAAGTTCTATGACATTTCAAGAGAGTTCCAACAAAGATTCTACAGGTGAAAATGAAAAATGATGACAATGAGACATTCATTATGAACGTTGATGAAAACATGGATGATCTCAAAGATTATGCGTGGGCATCAGACATCCTTTTGTCTTGAAACCCTCCCATACCATCAATGCATGTGTCTTGTCTAAGCATGTCAAATTCCGATGCATACAAGCATAAACTGAAGAAATTTTAACGTTGGCCCCATTCACTACTTATTTTGAGGGGTCGGTGGAAGACAATATTTGTGATGGGTGTATTGGAAGTTCCATGGCATTTCAAGAGATCGGTTCCACAAAGATTCTACATATGGAAATGACAGATGATGAAAATGAGACGTGGACGATCTCAATGATTATGTGTAGGGTCAATGGACGTCATTAATCCCTTGACCATATATAATCCCTAATTAATTAACTATTAAACTACTTAACCCCTAAGCCCCAAATCCATTAGACATTGACCCTTAATCCCTTAAACTGTAACCCCTGATCCCTTAACCCTTAATCCCTTAAACCGTAACCCCTAATCCCTTAACCCTTAATCCCTAGACCTCAAATACCTAAATAACCTAATCCCCAAAGCTCTTATCCACTTAACCCTCCAAAACTCAACAAAATTACTATTTAGGCACATTGGGAGTTAAATTGGAAGCCAAAATAGAAGCTAAAAAGGAAGCTAATCTGGAAGCTACACTGGAAGCTAAACTGGAAGCTAAACTAGAAACTAAACTAGGAGCTAAACTGGGAGCTAAATAGGGTGCTAAGCGAGGCGCTAAAAAGGGTGCTAATAGTGCCTAGTTTAGCGCCCAATTTTGTTGCTTGGTGCAAATAGCTCCATAAATCGTGCCCTCCCAATAAATAGCGCCGACTTTAGAAAAAAAGTGGATAAAAATACATTAAAACAACCAGTGGAAGAAAAAAGGGAGCTAAAAAGGGAGCTAATCACAGGGATTTGTTGTAGTGACAAAAGCATGGACTCTCTCAGATGGATAGAGTTGATCACATAATTCCAAAAGACGAGCATGCATATTTCTCATTCAGGCATGAAGTCAGGATTATGAGGGAGATAATCCCCAACAATATGATCCATTGAAGAACAATCCATAAAAACTATGAAGTATCTATCTATGTTCTTCATTGAAAGTAGTAGCCATGATAAGCAACAAGTGTTCAATTTGACTCTAGAAGAAGTCTTCTTCGAAAAGAAGCCTTGAATATCCTTGGTTGTCCATCTACATTTATGTTCCTATGGAAGAAGGTTGGAGCCTTCAGGAAATAAGGGCATCTAATCTATATAAGATTCCATGGACTCCAACATTGAAGAGAAACACGAGGAAGAACATGAAGATTCCAAGAAAGAAAGAAAAGTCAGAACAGCCAATTGAACCAGTTTGAACCCACTAGAAGCAATCAATTAGAAGGAATGGAAGGAAGTTGTGATGAAGAACAATGTATGTGATAAATTGTGAAAAAAACTTAAGTATTGATAGATACAAGGCGATACTTAGGGCTAGAGGGTTCTCCCAATAGGAGGGAGAAGACTATGATGACAACTTGTTCTAGTAACCAGATATACCTCTACTTGAGCCATTATATCTCCTGCAGTATCCATGGGTTGGAGTTTACATCAGATGAATGTAAAGATTGTTCTTCTCAACAGAGTAATTGAAGAAGAAACATATGTAGAGAAACCTCAAGGTTTTGAGGTATACTAGAAAGAGACCCTTGTATGCAGATGGAAGAAGACCTTCTATGGATTCAAGAAAACTTGGTGCAGAGCCTCTCGTGTAGAACAAAAGCGTGGTGAAAAATTCCTATGGTGGAGGAAGTATATTGAAATGGTTCTTTAGAAGTCCGAGATGATGGATTGCAAATCCATGGAAAACTCCCATGATGACAGATCTGAGGAAGTTGAGAGACTTTGATCTAGTAGACCCGTCTCTGTATCGACAATTGATTGGCTCATTAATGTATTTGGAGAATACTCAGCCGGATACTTGCTTTATGGGACGTTTGAGTTATGATATACAACTGCATGGATTTATTGATTCAGATTGGGCATGGAGTGTAGATGACAAAAGAAGTACTACTTGGATATGTTTCAGTTTGAGATTTTCCACGATGTCATGGGCTAGCAGGAAACAGAAGCCTGTTGCACTCAACGCTACAAAAGAAGAGTATATTGCAGCTTGTGATGATTGTACAGAATCAGTGTGGCTACATGAGTTGGTTTTTGGATTGTCTGATCAGGTGTTGGATTCGATCGTGATATATTGTGATGATTAGAGCTATGTGAAGCTTTCAGAGAACTCGGTGTTCCATGACATGTCGAAGCACATTGAGATCAAGAATTATTTTCTTTGTGATAAAGTCCACAAGGGAGAAGTGGTTCTCTAGTATATCTCCACAGATGAGAAGATAACAGATATTTTTGGTAAATTCTCTGTCCAAGATGAAAAGTTTGCGTACTTAAGGGACAAGTTGGGGCTTGTGGAGATGGCTTCCTTATTGAAAAAGGAAGTGATTACTCCCATGTTGGGAGGGAGCAATGATATGTTATTGATTTATGGACAACCATTTTCCAGTTCCGAAAATGGTTCAGGTTGGGCAATTCCTTTCCAGTCCAGAAAGTAGTTCGAGATTTATGATGGACAATCATTTTCCAGTTCGAGAAATGGTCCAGATCGAATAATCATTTTCCTAATGAAAATGGTCTGATAGATTGTTGATGTACCATAGACAACGATTCTCCTTGTGGCCAGTGTGGGGGAATGGTCTAAGACAATCATTCTTCTTGGCAGTCACTATGACTAATGGTCAAGTAGAATGGTCCGCCTCACTGGGCATTCATTCTTTCGAAGTTCACAGTTGTGAGCAGTTTCGAAGAATGGTCTATTTTGGAGGTTGGTGTAGGACAATCATTTCCATAGGAAATGGTTCGGACAATTATTCCCTGGGGTAGACTCATTCTCTCAAGGTTGCACTGTGATTAGTGCTAGAGGAGTGGCTGAGTTAGGTGAATGGTCCAGGTTCAACAATCAAAGACAATTATTCCATAGGGTAGAGTCATTATTTCCAGGTTGCACTATGATTAGTGCTGGAGGAATGACCTAGTTAGGTGAATGGTCCAGGATCAGAAATCAGGGACATTTATTCTTAAATGCTTGGGAAGAATAGTCCAGATAGCCCATGGATGATGTTGTACTTTCTGAGGGCAGATGCTCTTCCAGATCTCACAGATGTGAGTGGAAGAATGGCCTAGATGACTTAGTTTGCATCATGATATTGTTATGCAGGTTGATATCAGATGATATGTTTGCTATGGAGACTGCATGTCTCTGGACAATAGTTGTATGCTACTTTGATGCATGTGTTCCACTGGTTGTGACAATGTGTCACTGGTTAGTAGTCGTGTGCTACGTACCACTGGATAGTAGTTGTGTACTACTATGGATAGACACAGTTGTGTTCTATTGGATGGCATTGTTTTGATTTCCATGGAGACTACCACTAGTGTTGGAGATGATTTCTTGCTAAATGGATAGTCAATGTGTTGATGGACATACATTCTCCAGGAGAAGAATGGTCCAGGCAGGAAATATTGCTCGTGGACATAAATTCTCCCTATGGAGAATGGTCCAGGTTGACAAATTGTTGATATACCATGGAAAACTATTCTTCTAGGACGTATGTCCGGATTAAAAGAATGGTTCATCTCCTTGAGTTCACAATAGTGACCAGAGTGGAGAGATTTGTACAAGGCATACATTTTCCATGAGTTCACAGTAGTGGCCGGAGGGAAAATGGTCCAGGACAGTCATTCTTCTAGGACATATGTCCATATTAGAAGAATAGTTTTTGTAGCCCATGGCGTGGCTTCCAACATCTGTTGGAACAATTATTCTTCTAGGACATATGTCTGAATTAGGAGAATGGTTCTTGTATCACTTTGTGGAGTAAGTGACTTATTCAACATCATGCCCAATCACTGAGATGGAGTATGGCTTCGAGAGATGATGCAGTTGATGCTATTAGATGATACTGATAGTGATGATGTTTCTCATGAGTTGATCTACGTGATCATGAGATATCCTGTGTGGCTATGATGATGCTACTGGTTGAATGGTTTGTTTGTGATCAAGACCATTTCCTTTAATACCTCCCTACATAGGAAAGAGTGTTGATATTATGGTAGCTGCGAGAGATATTAATCTCCACGTGTAACCTTTGACAAGACTGGAATATTCTGAGAAGCAAGAGAAACCCTAAAATGTTGGACAATAACCCTAGAAGACATGTCGACTCAAGAGAATATTTAATATTGAGTTATTAGCCTCTAGAAAGAAAAAGTCGACCCAGTCAAGTGAGATAGAGAAGTATAAATAAGAGGGCGCTATAGCTCATTTGTCACTCTCACTCTCACAACTGCATAAGACTAGTGGTGCACAAGTTTGGAGAGGGAGTGTAGCTGCTGCAACTGGAATTTTGGTTTTTGGTTGGACTTTCTCTTGGTTATGGTTTGGACTTTTTGCTTGGTCATTGGCTATTCTTGCTAGGTGTGCTAGCCTTGGAGAAAGGTGTGCTACCTTGGTTGGCTATTGGTCTGCTTCCGAAATTATTATATCTGTCAAAGTTAAGGTGCTAAGGGGTGGCCTTTGTGCTTATGATTGGGTGACAATATTGCTATATTGTCTATGGAAAAACGAGCACATCTCTTTCATTCTAACACTCTCTTGGGTCATGTCAGAATGTGTTCTTTTCGGCTAGACCTTTCTGAAGAGGTATCGAGCAACCCAAACAGAAATCGTATGAAAAAGTTGCGCCCCTAGGAAGTTGACGTATCAACTACCCCCATTGAGGCCCACAAATATTTTGACATTTCATCTCCCAAGGTTAGGGTTTTGGATGTTTAGGGTTTTCTAATTGATGCTTTATGTTAAAAGGGCCATTGGAGCCACATTGTAGACATTTTCTTGTGAATGAGCGTAGCGGTCACACATCTTCTTAAAGATAAATTGCCACCATTCTAGCGAGTTATTTTTACAATTTCTATCCATTTCGTTCATTAATAAAAATTGTATATTATTGTATCTTTGTGTTTCTTGCAATATCTTTGTGTATTTCTTTTTGTATGTATCTGCCTTATTTGTCTTTATTATGACCTATTTTGCAAACATTGTATGATAAACAAAGTTTGAACTTTGAACTGTTGATTGTATATTACAATTTTTGGTCATTTCATGGTTGTTATTTTTCATTGTTTGTTGATCACAAAAGTTGTATGTTGAAATTTGAAGGTTGATGATATAATGATCATTTGATGACAATGATATAATTTATCACTGTTAGATCTTAATGCTTTTTGTATACTACATAGTTGATGCTTTAATGATTATCATTGATCTACTACAACTATGTATATTTTCATATTTTCCGCAATTAATTCACCATTATGCAATTTTTTTAATATATATGCATCAAAATATATATTATATAAAATAAAATAAAAACACTCCAGGAATGCTAAGCTCTCGGAGTCTTTTGGAAATTGGCACTTCATACTCCAGCTTCCAGTTTTGCTCTCGCTCCCAACAGATATGGTAAAAACAATCTCTCCTATTAGAAACTGCTCATATAAAAAAAATTCTCCTAGATCGTCCTTTGGATATTCATGGTTTCTTGAAATTCCTATTTACTTGCTCTTGGATTCTTCTCACCATTTAAATGAATTGCTGCATTATAATTTCAAAAACAAAAACAATGCAAAAGGACACCCTTGCTCTGCATTCACTTTAAAAACCACAATGCAACTAGATCTCATAAACTGCCACAGTTCATCTAGATCACATAACTGTTTCTCTATAATCTTACAAAATCAATTTCCGGAAGTCAATATAATTATTATTAGATGCTATGATTTGGAAACTTGAGTGGACATTGTTGGCGGCCGGCAGCACATATAGGATGTGCCACATGTCCTCCATAGTCCTGTCTGCAATCAAAATTTGCATTGACCATTACATCATA
The DNA here is from genome assembly GCA_010110895.2 of Picea sitchensis. Classification (NCBI taxonomy): domain Eukaryota; kingdom Viridiplantae; phylum Streptophyta; class Pinopsida; order Pinales; family Pinaceae; genus Picea; species Picea sitchensis. The sequence goes on along the minus strand of SNQJ01S0021623.1, from coordinate 10,029 downwards.
GGTGCTACCTACAAAACTAAAAGTCATGATAACCACTGATAGTTCAGGTTATTCATGTAAATGTTAATTAGTTTGAATGTGACAGCTATTGTGCAATCATTAAGGTAATTGGCGGTCGACAAACATCCTTTCCCTGCAATGTCTCCATGAGAGCACTGTCAGTAATAATGTGACTGCGGCCTTCTGCACGAGGATAAGCGTCACCACACACATCAGAGATAGATTTGCCTTCACAAATGCATAACATTTAAAGTTCTCAATTTTCTCTGCACTTATCTGCAAGAAACAACTATGATTCCAATTTTCTACAGTCAACATATGCTGGACTGTTATCTGCATAAATAAATTGGATCTTGGATCTCGAGTTTTTCTTTAATATCAATACAAACATCACATGGTATATATAGTCAGCAAGAAATATACTTCAAATATACTTCAAATTTGTTGTCTATATAGCCCTTAGCCTTAAGGAATGAATGATTCAGCAACACTTTTATTAGACAAACGGATGACAAGTTAGGGCAACAAATGTTTCAAAAAGGAAATTATTCAAAATTTCCAGCAAAATACGAGAATTTTGTATTGCCCTTCTAAGTAAGTCTAAAGACCAAGTTCTTAGGTAGTCCCGGCATACATTCATTGTTGATTCTAGTTTTTCCAAAGCAAAATCTGCTAACTTATAATAATCCGTCAAGAGGGAAGAGCTACGAGTCCCACAATATTGCTTTAACATACCATATTAGGATCATAATATTGGCACTGAGAGACTAAAAGAAGACCTGAAAAGGAGATTATGAATTTCCTATTATACAATATGACACTGAAGTACGGAGTCAGGAGTTTTTTTTCCCATGCTCAGGTCTGTGAGTATATTCATAGTCTATATGCACAAAAGCCCGTTCTATGTCAGGAAGAGATTCCAGTTTTTCCTGAAGTGATTCTCCAACGTCATGAGCCTGTTGTAAAGGCATATTACTGGGTAGCACAACGTCTACCTCGACAAAATAATGAGAACCAAATGTGTAAGCTTTCACTGTATCAATATGCTGTATGGCTTGGTGATGATTCCAACAGATATATGTCAACTTCTGCAAATAATCGGGAGATGCTGATTTCCCAACCAATGAGTTCACATTTTCCAAAATTGTCTTCGACCATGTTTTCATTGTGTAGAGAGCCAGCTGCAGAGAGTCCGCTATCAGCTTTATCATGTCAAATATAAAAATATATATATAAATTATATAACTCATTCAAGGAATCCTAGTTGCCCTGTATACAGGAACTATAGAAAGCAGGATGATCCATGCAATGAAAACTTGTATTTGTTTGTGCAGCCCAGTACTGGACACCATCCAAAGATTATGCAATAAGCTCAGAAACTGAATATTTCCAACCTCCATTCTAAAATTTTATATGACCATTACCAAAAATGCCAGGTCCTGTGAGACGTGCAATATCTGAACATGTAGAAGATTAACAGGGTCAAGAAAGCCCAAGCAATTATTGGCAGAGTTAACCTCAGCTCAAGAATAAAAACGTTCAAAAATTGTGGAGACCAGTGAAAAGCTATACAAGACCACCATAATACAGATTTGAAGTACATACACTAGTAATCAAGCTGCAACAATGTAATACCCCCAATTATGCTAGGCTGGAATATTAGTGCTTTGTTGTGCAACTTATGTTATTTCTAGTTGTGTGCTTTTGTCAAACAGTTTGCATTACATATATTTCCATGTTATAACTTGATTGACAGATTTTTTACAAACAGATCGCATTCATTCTACTAACAGCTTTCATCAAACATATTGCATGTATCCCAAGTGCTCACAATTTAGAAAAGACACCATGGCATTTTTATTATGGATGGAACCCAGTCACAACAACAATACAAATCTTTTATTGGCTGCTATGGCAGCTGCAATACATCAATAAAAACACACAATAAGCAAACCCAAAACCTGGAAATTATGCCATGGCCTCTTCTAGTAGATGAACCCTATGCAAAGAACCTTCTCCAAGAATACTCGGCCCCTCCAAGAACCCTCACGACTCCTCCTAGCCAAACCACCCTGCAAAAGAGAGGCTCGGCCTGCAGAAAATCCCCAAGGTCCCTCTAATCCCTCACGGCTCTGCAATATAGGTGGATTGGCCTCCTCGAAATGCCTCTAGCAGCCCTCCAAGAGCTATCAATCCATCACAAGCCCTCACGGCTTACCCTCCAACCTGCTAAAGAAGAGTTGCGGCCTCCTCAAAACCCATGATCCAACAAATGGTCAAGTCGTCCCTTTGTGGAAAACCTACGGCCCTCCCAAGCAAGTCACTACTCCATATTGAAGTAGAAACACAAAATGAAGCTCCAATAAAGACCCGGGATGGATTCTCCTCCTTGTCTAGCTAGGGTGGATATTGCACCACCAAAACCAAACCACAATGGAAGGGTTTTTCCAAAACCCCAACGAAAACCTTGGCTCACAAGAGCACTCCAAACAAGAGATCAATTCAAAACATAATGATGAAAGTGAAGCGCTACACCTTTTATATTTCTTCGATGCCCCTTCTAGATCTTTCCTCTTTGACTTAATCCTCATGAATCTCAATCCCCTTTTAATTTTCACTTAAAGATTAAAAGCCATTTTTATTAATATTTAAGTAACTATTAATCTTAAAGTTACTTTATAACCTTTTTAACCTCCTTTTAATGCTAGAAAGTGGTTAATCTACTTTTAAGACATTTCCAGATGCTAGAAGTCCCTTCCTCGTCATCCCAACCTTTAGAGTTTTTCGCCCCGGTTTCAACGAGCTATTATTGTTAGAGATATTACACACACCTAGGATTTTCCTTTTATTTTATTTTCCTAAGTTTATTTGGCTATGTTGAAGGTCCCTTAGTCTGAGATATTCTCCCCTAGACAAGGGTGCCACATACCCTCCAATCAATTCTCAGTTGTCGTTTAGTTAGACTAGTTGAGTGAAGTGTTGCATGTCAACTTTGGTTTTATCACCAAGTGTTGCATGTTAATCTCAGGATCATCACTAGTAATGCGCACTTGCATTGGAATCATCACCAGTGAGGCGCATTCCACATGTGTGAGTAATCTCCTCCTCATTGCACTCCGGTTTGGCTAGTTAACTGATGACCGCATGGCCAGTTAACTAGGATTAGGTGGCAGTTGACTCCAATGACTGCCAATGTGTGTCAGATCTATCTAGAACACTCCTAATGTGCATTAGTTGACTACTATGATGAGTTAGTTGTGTGTTACAGAGTATATCACTAGTATTGTATCATTTCTCTCATTTGGTTAATAGAGATTTTTTCATTCTTTCCTCCATTTTTTTTCTTCTCTTCACACCATTTGCAAGTTCTGTATGTTTCATTGTTAGCTAGATCTTCTGCGCAGGTATCTCAGAAACTCTACATGGTATCAAAGCCCACAGGACGCTAACAAGGATCGTCACCAACACTCTTTTGCAAGTACCAAAGACAGAACAAAGGAGCAGGAAAGATGGAATTTCCCGCATCTGCAATTCTAACGCCATATAATTACTTCAACTGGAAGCCAAGAATAAACCACATGCTCATGGGAAAAGGCTTGTATCGGATAGCCATGGCCACAAAAAAAGAACCCACCCTAGTGGAAAAATCCAAATACTTCAACTGCATGGACGAGGCTTACGGTCTCCTATGCATGTCTATTCTCCCGACCTATGGTTTCACATCGATGCATGCAAGACACCAAATGAGATTTGGACTACCTTGGTTGGTCTCTTTGGCAAGAAGGACGAAATGAGGGGCCATTTGTTCGAAGTAGAACTGAACTCCTTGGATCCGAAGAACTTTGACAATCTCCAAGATTTCTTCACCAAATTTAAATCTCTCCTCCGTGAATTGAAAGACTGTGGTATCGACAAATCCAAAGCAAAATCCATTTGCTCGAAGTAGAACTGAACTCCTTGGATCCAAAGAACTTTGACAATCTCCAAGATTTCTTCACCAAATTTAAATCTCTCCTCCGTGAATTGAAAGACTGTGGTATCGACAAATCCAAAGCAGAAAAACAACTGATTCTTGCTATCATGGAAAAACTTGGACCAAAATATAGTGTATTTGTCTCCATATTTCATTCTAACAAATTCATCGTAGGATCAACCTGGACCATGCCTTCATTGTCAAAATTTATTGAGGCTTTGACACATGAACATGATAAGCTCATTCAAATGGGCATAATCAAGGGCCCAAAGGCACATGCACTTCCTATGCATTATGGCAACAACTCTCAAAATCCTAAATCCAAATAGAAAGGCAATTGAAAGGCGCATGTAGAGTCAAAGAAGGAAGGGTACTCCAAACCCTTCAATGATTCCTTTGGTTCCAAAGGTGGAAAAAACAAGCAAGGGAAGAAGTGTCGTTATTGTTATCACACAATATGTACTTGCCCAAAGCTCAAGGCAAGTGGGACAAGATTGACGTAACACGGGGGTAATCCTATCACTGTCACCTCAATAGGATACCCCTTTCTGTTTAGGAGAAGGATAAATCCACTCTAAGGGAGACGTCCCAAGACCTAGTGGGTTGGTGAAGGGAAAAGTGTAAGGCAAATCACCCCTCTTTCTAGGTCACTCAAATCATTTTATGTTTTGAAGGGTGAAGTAAAGAAATAAAAGGAATGTACCTGCCCTTAACCAAGACAACAACAAACGTTAAGGCAAGCAACAAATGATAATGATGCTTCGACAAGACAATAGACTTGCAATGAAATTTGCTAATAAACAAGTGTTTGCAGTGTTGACCACCTATTTCGACTAGGGGGTCAACTCCATCTGCCATGAAGCTGTGTACCTAATGGTGCAACAAAGTTTGAAGACTTTCTGGTTCTACAAAGCATTTTTGGCCTCGACACGTCTTTTTGTAATTGGAATTTCTGCTCCCCTACGTGGGATAATAATGTAATGGGCCTGTATGGATCATATTGTAGGTTAGTTGCCTAGGAATTTATCATTAGGGAAGTCCTTTCATCGAGTGTTTTTTTTCCTCAGGTAATTAATTTTCCCTAACCAACCTTTTTAATTACCCTTGAGTTTTTCACTCCCACAATAATCCTCCAAAGTGGTGAAAAGCGTTCTAATGATTAAGCCCAATGGATGACTAGGGTCTAGAAATATTGTAAATGACCATGCTAGACATCTCCTAGAGTCTTGAGGAATTCCTTCGAGTCTATGTAGTTTTTTTTTATTTTTTAAAATTACCCATTTAATAGTAATTTTGATTAAAATTGATGTAAAAATGTAAAAATTTTGTACTTGGGATTTTTGATAGGGGTATGAGTACTCAAAATAAATGGAATGAGACCCCATACACCCTTGGACCAAGTTTCCACTCAATTAGACAAGTTTTTCTAGGTCATTGTCCATGAGGAGTTCAAGTCAGTCTAGAATCAACAATTTAATTACTTAATTGACAAAGTCAAAAGGTCAATTTTTTGTAAAAAATAAGCAAAAATGTTTGAGAGAGAGTGGGAAAGGTTTCCTAACCTTTTTCCTAAGTTGGAAAAGTAATTTTCCACTTAAAAGACCCCCCCTTGCTTAGCCAACAACTTAAAGTGGTGTTCCCTTCCTAATTGACATGTGGGAATTAAAAAGTTTAAGTGGAAAAAACCACCTAAACCCTAAATTCTCTCTCCTTGGTGTTTAACTTAATGTTTGACCATAGGAAAAGGTGTTTTCCCCCTTTACACCTCACCCCTCAAACCCTAACT